>FAPJ01009218.1:0-11221 GCA_001485985.1 Heliconius ethilla aerotome | reverse complement strand
GAGCGAAGAAATTAAAATATAATATGCCTATGAAAAATTAACAGTATAAGTATAAATAAATATTATATATTAATTTAATAGTGGGGAGCGGGGAGTCTTGGCTCAAAGTAAGCTCTGGCCTAGAAGGCAGAAGCCTAGGCAGACACCTAGATAGACTGAGGCCTACTGCTACAAGCGGTGTACAGAGTGTAGCAGAAGATATTAATTTAAAATAAGTGTTATACAGTATTGTTGTTTAGTTAAGTTGAAATAGACATATACATTATGTTGACACATATAAGTACTCAGTCAGCCATCACGGCAAAATATATTGACGGGCAACGGACAAAAGGTGGTAAACAGGATATTTAAAAAAAATTACAAATCGACTCTAATTATTAAAATGTATAATTTACTAAGTAAGTGATAAAAAGAAATAACTATTTAATTTTCTTGCATAATTTTTTTCGAACCTGAAGAACACAATGACACTTTCATTCAAAACTCTTCACTTTTCACTTATATCACAATTTATATAATAAATCCGGAAAAGCTAAAAGAGTTTAACTGTAAGACATTCCGTTCCCCACTTTCCGCTCAATTTTCTAGGCATTGCATGTTGAGTGACGAAGCGAAGGTGAGTTCAATCCCCACTTGGGGAAGTAATTATTTTTATTTACCCAAGAAAAGACAAAGTCCATTGGATTCCTGTCATGAATTCGGACTAACAAAAAATGGAATGGAACAAAATTGAGAACAAAAATGTCTAAATGTCACTAAATTATCCCTGAATACTCAAAACTATTATAGCTGCCTACTATCTACCTAGGCTAAAAATAGAAACTTTTTTAAAATATAAAATTCCTTTTTCATCTTTCGTATAAGTATTTGTTAAATGGCGGTTATACATTTCTGGCTGTGTGGTGTTTGAATGTTAGTAAAACCTAACCAACCGTTCCATCTTAGGACATAAATCTTACAAATCGTTGAACAGTATGTGTATATTTCATCGCTCTTCGCTTCCTCTCCATATGTTGACTTATGTAACTGAATTTGTAGCGGAGAAGCACGCGTGATTATAACGCAACGATTGTGGGTTGGAACCCACCCGAACACCTCTCGGAGAAATTCATTATTATTTATTAATATTTCGATTTTGTCCTTCTGGCACCAAGACAAAAGCCCAGCATTGAGTCTCGAAAGTGGGTAACGGAGTGTCTTAACTCTAGGTTCCCCCTGCCCACAATGCTATATGCGGAATTTTAATTTAGAGTGTCTTAACCGATTTTTAACCGATTTCTGTAAGAAAAGGGGGTTATCAATTCGACTGTATGTTTTTTATAAAGCTTTAATCCTGCACTATACAATATTTTTGGTCCAAAATATACATACGAGTAAATAGACATGTCAGTTTATTTATTAGAAGAACATGTTTTGTTGCAAGTATAAACAAACATTCTCAATAAACAACTGCAACTAACACACAAGATTACGTAAAAATAATTTGAAAAGTTTAAATATCTTTTATAAAGATTTACACATATTATATCTAACAAATATTATATCTTTTTCTCACAATATCAAGCGACTAAGCCTGAATTAAAAGTAAAGCTTATTTTCAATTAGGTTTAAGTTAATTAACTATTTTCAGGCGCCAGTATAAAATATTTAATTTTTGTCAATAGATTTTTATTTGTCCTAAATAATGTATTTCCTATTACTGTAAGTAGTTAAGTTTACCATATTTTTTTGGTCGCGGAGTTTTTGAACACTACGTTCCCGCTGCCTACCCTGCTGTGTGCGGGATACAGCGTGAAGCTGTTTTAATTTTAATTTCAATGCCGCCAACCTCGATTTAAACTCTTGTTTTATATACATGTATATACCTAAATTAAAGAATTTACAACTAGACTGATTCACAATGCCTTATAAATTGAAAATATCTGCCTACTCTTCAAATTCAAGATAATACTGCGTGCAATTGCGATATAATATAATGTGAACTATTACAAAATATTTAAGCAACATCTGGAGCACTCTCCTCCACCGAAGCACTTCCTAGTACGCCTGGTCACGGTTTAGATTGGCGATAGTGAATCTAGGCGTTCATCAGGGTTTGATAGCACCGACTTGCAAAATTGCATGTAATAGACAAAATTAGTATATTACCATGAAGACAGTAATCTTTGAGCCAATGTGCTACAACGCAATATTAGAACTTATCACTTTAAAAAAAACTAAAATCAGCTTCACGCGGTATCCCGTACACAGCAGTGTACGCAGAGGGAAAGTAGTGTTAAGACACTTTATTTCTCACTTTGGGCCGAATTTTTAGGCGTTGCGTGTTGAGTGGCGCAACTCAACGCCGGGCTTTTGCCTTGCCAGAGCGAAGAAATCAAAATATTAAATAAATAATAACTCTTTTACCCGAGTGGAGATCGAAAGCATAACCGTCGCGTTAGTCACTCCCTTGTGTCTTGTGTGCCTCATTAACTAATAAAGTTATCAACTTATTTTTTGCGGTTGATACAGAAAATACATCCAAATAAAGGCCAATATTATAGCATTTGAAATATTTTTTTCTAATAAACCAAGTCATATATTTTTGAGTTTGCACAAGTTTTGGATTAGATTAAGGGGTTTTGGGTTACGTTAACTGAGCCTGGTCTCTTTTTATATACACATTGTATTCTCTTTTAGAGAGCTCATTAAGTGTCTAGCAGAATAGGGATACTAGCTAACTAGATAAAGTAAACATACCTTTTTAAATTTATGAATTGTAAATGCAACAGTGAAAATGCATTTAACTAGGGTGTTGCCGTTTCATTACATACAAGCACACAAATAAATAGACAAAAAAAATCCTTCACTTATATTTTTATTTTATTTGTAGATAATGTTAAAATGAGAGTTGCTAGGTTGGAATGTTTCCAACACCACTATCATTAATAGAAAGAGGAAGGTCAACATCAATCCCTTATCACAAAAATAGTAAATAATTTATACAAGCCATGTATTATAATATGAGATCTTCAAGTTGTTGGAAGTGATGATTTGTACAAGACATAATTTCATGGTTATAATAAAATTATAAACAAATGTATCATTTTCTTTTAGTTTTAGCTTCACACTGTATACTGTACATAGCAGAGTAAGCAGAGGGAACCTGGAAACCTGGTGTTAAGACTGTGGTGTTACATAACGTAATTTACTTAATATCTTGAAAATTGAGTGGCAAATGTTGGCACATTGGGTTCTCTCTGTCTACCATGCTATTTGGAAACAAAGATAAAGCTACTTTACTTGACCAATTACAAAAGTATATGGAAAAACATAATATTGTACTTTGCAATTGTATTTTCTTTTTATATTAAATTTAAAAAATTAAAATTATATAGTAAATATTTCATTATTATCATTATAAAAATATTTAATCTTATCTTCTTTGCATTGTAGCTACTTGTTCACTGATCTCTGTAAGCATTTGAGCAGATTTTAGTATGTTGTCATATTGGTATCCCATATGTACTGTAATTAGTTGCATTTTCTTAAGATTTTCCTCACTTCCTTCCATTAGATGTTCAGTAGCTGCAAAATCTCTTGCTGCCTTTGAGAGAAGCTGAAATTTAGAAAACAAATACATAGAACTAATTTAAGAATTATCATAAGTTATGTTAGGGGATTTATTACGAATTATTCCATGTAAGCCATCATTGTACAGTAGGAGTGTAAGTGTGTAGTGAGTGTTATGTGGTGTTGTATTACCCAACTAGTAATGTCTGCAATTTGGGAAGAATTTGGGCAATGGACTATTTTTACACTAAGTTCCTCTTGTCAGATATACCATGCCAAAAAATTGACATTTATAGAGTTAATTGATATTTTTACCTCGTTTGATTTCGATCCTCTCTGTATTTGTCGCGCAAGAGAAGCAATATTGTTCATATTCACTTGAACTCTTTCAGCTAGACGCTGTTTTGATTCAGCAAATAAGGAACGGGCGCTACTAGATGACGCAGAAGTCATCCTTTCTATTCTTACGAAGTTCTAGTTATTGTTCTTTAAAAAATAGGATCCTCTGATAGATGGTCAGAAGATAACTCTGCTCAAACTGATGTCATAATAATAACCATACAAGAAAAGCGTTTAGTATTTTATGTTTAAAACACTATTGACAGAATTTAAAAAAAATCTTGTATTATTGTTGAATTTGGGTAATAGTAAATAGTTATAGTAATCAATTATTGGCCTAATATTTATTTTCTCTTAACAGTCACTGTCATAGCTGGTGAAAATGACAACTGAAACGGTAAATAAAATTTTATTTTTAATCTGTTTCATAAAATAAAAATATTCAGGGAAACGAAATTTATATTCTTGATTATCGTGCAATATTAAGAAAATGTTTTCAAAAATCAATAATTGCTTTATTATGGAATAGTAATATTTTTTTTTATTTACAGGCCCTATAAGTATTAAGTGAAAAGTAAATACTACAAGTAATATAAAAATAAAATAAAAAAAATTGATAACTACGTAAAAACAAATTCTTATAGTCATCTAAATTTCACTTTAAGCTAAATTATGTAAATCAAATATGTTTTGCAAATACGAAGCATAGATTTATGTTTATACTTTGATATTCGTTTCTAGTCTATAGTATTCTTGCCTGACTTTTCGCTCGTCACGGAACATTTTGTTGTTGGAAATTCCTGTAAATTTAATTCAATTATCAATTTATTGAGAATGTATTGCTCTTATCCTTTCTATTCACCTTTTTGTAATCTTTCTGTGTTTATTCGTGTATCTTTTAATATTTAGTTAAAATGTTTGTTTACGGGACTACTGTGATTTAATTATTTCTAGTTGGTATTTACGTATTTCCGTGGCTACAAAGATTTGTTTTTCGCAATGGACAAAGGCGTGACGTGTGAACATTTAAACAAACTAGTGGACTTCTTAGATAAAGAGCTATGGAAGTCAAAAGAGGTAAGATCCCCTAATTTTTACTTCATATAACCTCAAACGTTATATCAGTGTAATTGATAATTAGCATTCGTTACTTATGTTCTTATTATGCAATGAACCAAGCAATGCAATCTACTTCCAATAGGAAAAAAGTTACAGCTTATAATCCTAACTAACACTATGGATATCACATACATTTAGTTGTTGTATTTGCATATACATTTTTTAAATGAATACTCATATTTCAATAAAAACGACTTTCAAAACATTGATAACAATGATGTAAATATTTACTATTAAAATTACCATATTGCATAATATAAAATAATGCAATTTATAAGCATAACTTAAAAGATCTATACTATAACTTTAATATTTCATGACAATATCGAAAACTTATGTATTTTGAATAAATTTTGTATATATATTTTTAAATATTTTTTCCATTTCTATGTAAATAGAATATGTGTATAAATTGTGAATCTCAGAAAAATGGAGAAGCAGTTTTTTTCTTTAGTTAAGATATTCTAAAAGCCCTAATTGAGCACTAATTACCTTACCAATGAGATATTGTACGGAAAATACACAGAGGATGTTGTATGGAGGATAAAAGTTCATTTTTACCAACTGTTTCTCAGAACTTGGCATGTTACGACTGTGGATGCCCAGGGCCAAACCTCTGGATCTGTCTGCAACCTGACTGCCATCACATTGGGTGTTCAGAAGTTAAAAATGACCATAGCACTATTCACCAAAAGGTAATTCAATTATTATTTGTTGTATTTTGATTATTCTGTGTAATGTAGTACATATTAACGATAAAACTAAGGTTATATTAGATTGCAGGTTTGATATGATTGATTGGAATAAAGTTTTTACTCAGTAATTAGTTAACTTCTATCAAAATACTGAGATATCTTTGATTAGAATAATCAATGTAAAGACTGACATGAACAAATTGGTATACTACACTTTTAGTAGTACTAGAATGTTGCCACCATTCATATCTACTATCACTGATTGCATAATATGACCAGAAATAAATATATAATGACAAAGTGCAGGGTTGAATTCCTACACTCAAAACTGTGTTTAAAATCTGAAATGTTTGCTGAACAACCTTGCTGTGTGTATGATGAAATATTTTTAAAGGTTTTTTTGTATAAATATTTTTTCTGATGCACTTTTTATAAGCAACATCTAATGTCGTTAAAAAGGTATAAATAAGTTAAATGTTAATTCTATGGTATACTCTTAACCCATAACTATTGTCAGTAAAATTAGACCACCCCAGTGGTGTCACACTATGCTACTGTTACTATATTTTCATAGAATAATTTCATGCGTCTCTTTTCTTATTCTCATTTTGATATCAAGTTCATTGTGTCAAGATATTTTTTACAAATATGGTGCTTGTAATATTTTATGCCATTTGAACCTGGCATACAAATAATAATAGGAAACAATACAGGATATAGATTATTTAGTCATTTTATTGATAATAGTTACACACCTTTGCTTTACATATTCCATTTCAAAGAAACAATGTTTACAAGCAAGTCTTCTCTAATGTATACAAATAGTGCAATATTTACATTGACCCAGTTAGCTTTAACTTTATTTAATGTTTCAACAAGGGAGGCCGACTAACTGTGAATGCGACGACTGTGGGTTCGATTCCCAGTCAGACAAACTTATTTTCGTTGCCTCGCTGCTATTTTCGGGATACGGGGCGCATCTTGTTTAATTTTTATTTTTAACAAGGCAAGTTACATCTTCACTAAGAAAATTGGAACTTGGCATAATGCCTAACTGTTCAATTATGCTTCAATAAAAATACGACAATAAAAGCGCCTTTGTTTTGAATGCCCTTTGGACTCGATATTTGCTACTTGCTTATATTACTTTATTGAAGACTCAAATAGACAGTGAATTGTGTGTTTTGCTGCAATTTCTTCAGTCGAAAGTCTTGGATTCAAATTCATATAAACAGATATTTGTACTTAATATAATTAAATTTCTTAATTTCAATCTCGACTTATTACACTTAGAACTACATTTTAGTGGGAATGTAATAGTTCATATTTCACAACATATAAAATAATATGACAATTGACAAGTTATCTTATCTTTAATTGTAAACCTTCTTTTGCTGGTATCAAACTCACGTTTCTAATGTACCAATTCCTATTACATCCTAATCCTAGGAAGTACACGAATATATATCTAACCCGGAGGAATTTCAGGAAATTCTCTTAGGTATTACGAGATTTCTGATGATGCTAGTCAGGTAGCTTCGTCCGTGCCTTTTTCTATCACTCACTTATTAACCTAAAAAAAAAAAATTTATTAATCGTACTTAGTACTAAAGTAGCGATACTTTGTTAACGTGGACTTTAAGACGTATAATGGAAAATCTTATTACCGTATTATATCTTATCGTAACCACGACAAAATGTGAGTTCAATTCCCACTCGAGAAAATTTACCAGCATTGAGTTTCACAGCTCAAGACCTAATGTTACCGGCGAGAAGTGGGAAACGCAAGTGTTTAATGGGAACCGAGTGTCTTAACAGTCGATTCCCAGGTTCTGTCTGCCTACCCGGCTATGTGCGGGATACAGCGTAAAGCTAAAAAAACGGAGAATCTTTTTTCCGTACCTTTCTAAGTTCTCTCCTACGTTCCCTAACCTCTCTATCTAAATATAAATTTCAATATTCTAAGGACCTACAGCGATTTCGTCCCTGCGTTGTCTATAACTCACTCAGTAATAGAATATTTTATATAATTATATAGATTACAGCTACATAAAAGAATATAATATTAAATTCCTCCCGCATTTTACTAACTAGTAAGGCAGTTGTAGGCTTTTCGCATATTCTATAGTTAACGTCAACACTTTGCATATGTAATGTCAATATTATTGTTGTTATAATTTATTTAACTCTCTTATCAAGTTCGATAATACAAAGGCATGATAAATAATTAAAGATCGTTTAACTTATTTATTGGTATACTATAATGTGAGTTTTCGGCTTAAAAAAGGCAGCTTTTTACCGCGTACTATAGTGGCGTAGGAACCTAGCGTTAAGATGATCTGTGCACCACTTTTCGTCCAATTTTTAAAATATTACTTTTTGACTGGCGGAACTTAACGCTGCGGTAATTCATTCCACCGAGTAGAAACGAACCAATAGCCGTCACGTTTACAGGCAGACACTATTAAACAACGGCACGATGGCCTCGTGCTTTTTTTGGATAAGCTATAGGTACATAAATATGTAATTTTATTATAGAACTTGTTTTGTGTCCTATTTTGTATAGTCACTGTGACTTGCAAGAAATACCTACTTCATATAATTTTACCGTCCGTCTCAAATTGTAGTACGGTCTATGGATGATTATGCATTCCGAAAATATATGAGCGTGAACTTTGAGTGATGCTAGAATCCATATTTAATTCGTATCGATTTTTGTACGCGTCAAATTGTTTATCGTAACTATTATTATTGTGAAATAAATATATGTACAATGCTCACGTTGATATGCATATATATTTGAAATTATTATTTACATATAAATAGGTGCGTGTTATTTATTTTTATTATTATTTATCGAAATTTCTCAATTTTACGCTACCTTAAGTACCCAGAAAATATTTATTTATTTTAACACTTTATTACACTATAATTGAATTTAAAATAGTGTAAAACTTATAGTTAATATGTTATAAAAAAAAATCATTAGTTTCGAAGAAGAGTATTAAATTTCGAAGTAAAAAGAACCAGAAGCTACTTGATCCTTTACGACTGCTCGCGACGTAAAACGAAACGACACGTAACACTGTAACACGAGGACTGAAACCAGCACTAGACAATCAAGACACTCGTTTTTTTTTATATGTATATTTTACTTTATATTTCAAAATTAAATTATTTTATAATTTTCATGACTAATCTTTTAAAATATTTAACTTTAGTTTTAAACTATCAATATAGCAGGGAAGACCCTACATATTTGTATTTCAATTATTGTTTATAGTATGTATGTGTAGGTATTAGTAATTTATGTAACTTTGTACATATTGGCGATAGCGTTGTTGGTGTATTTATCTTCCTTATACGACCTGAGTGGATAATATTTTTAAAGATACATTTTTATTTAAAAAATTGGTAAAATTAAATTATGTATTGCATGTTTCAAGAATAATTCTAAAGTTCTTCAGACAGAGTAGAAAACATTCTGTAAATGTATTTCAGTATACAAACATCGCGTGTTATATGCTGTGAAGTTAACAAGGTTTACTCGATATATATAAAATTGCGTCTCGAAATCTACTTATATCTGTAATTGAATTTAGCCACAGCAGAATTGTATGAATAATAATGGCCAGACGTGACGCGGGGCTTACATGTGGGACTGTAAACACAACAGGTTGTGGGTTCGATCCTCACTCGAAATTAATTATTTTATTTATTCATTTCCTCGCTCTAGTAACGAGGTATAGCGCGATTCATGGGTTGATTTAATTAATAAGAAAATTTTAAATAATAGGTAAATATTGAAAAAAGTAAGTTAAACTAAATGTAACATTGGATTCCATAAAAATAATCGATGTGATTATTAGATACTAAGATCTCTTTGTGTCTTATAATATAAAATATTTTTTTTTCTTTTCAGAATTTGTCTACCCATTGTGTTCATATGAATGTATCAACAGAACGAATATGGTGTTACTTATGCGAAAAGGAAGTTCACATCATGGCGGCCGTAGCGCATGTAAAAGTAAGTTTAAAAATAATTACTCTTCTTTTTTAATTTTGAAGTACTATATTTTTTAAAATTTAGATTAGATTATGTTTCTTAACATTCTAATACTTCAATACCTATTAACATTTTTGGCCAAGACATAAGTGTTAAGTATATTAAATTGCTTAAAATTAAATATTCTATTTAAAGTCTACGTGACTTCATATATTTTAATATATCAATGTAATTAGTATTCGCTAAAGTTTATTTATAGAGAGATTAAAATATGAAATAGTTATCATATTTAAATTTTTTCCACACCTCATTAGCTTCCTGCACCTGTGTCCATATCAAACAATGTAAAAAAACCTTCAACGTTGTTTTGATTTACATTTTGTCATTTTTATAGCATAATCCGGAATGTCTTTGTCAGAACGGCCAGCATAATGTGTGTTCTACTTTTTAGTTCGAATTGCAATTAAAACTTTATTTTTTATTTTTATTTCAATTAAAAATTATTATTTATTATTGTTTTTAAGTAAAAATAACGCTAAAATCATCAGCAGATGTTGCCAGATTCGACGACAATAGAGGAAATGTCGGTGTCCCGTCTGGGGTCGGTGGGGATATGCGTCAACTCGGACGACGACCTCGACCCCGATGACATGGACTACGACGAGGAACAACGTCCTAGAGGTTAGTATACTTTATTTATAGGGTTCCGTATTTTTTTAAGGAAAAAAGGAATCCTTATAAGATGGCTCTATTGTCTGTCTGTTTTCCCATGATTTCTAAACAGCGAATATATGTGTCTTGATAGAAATATAGTTATTTACTTGATGGCAGCTGGCAAAACACGAAATACATCTCCTGCGTTTCTCTTGAAGATTATTTGAAATATCCGCTCTTCGGAATTTCAACAATACATATTTACCCAAACTACCCTTATATTTTTTATCAACAGGTCTGGTAGGCCTCCAAAATATGGGCAACACGTGTTACATGAACGCAGCACTTCAAGCGCTGAGTAACACGCAACCTCTAACGTCGTACTTTCTGGAGTGCGCCGCCGCCGTCGCAGTACTAGCCGGAGATAAAAAACCTGGTCTTAGTAGGTGGGGAGTTCGATTTACATAAATATTTTATCTACTATTTAACTTCCTCGTGTGGGGATTTCAATCTTAAGAAAATAAATATGTCTATATTTTCTGTTCCAGAGCATACCAAAAATTAATTAAAGAAATGTGGAGTAGGAAATCAAGAGGCTACGTTGTACCTAACGGTATTCTGTATGGAATACGAAATGTAAGTGTGTAAATAATTAATTTATATATTTACTACTTTTTAAAAATACTATCTAACTAATTGTTATATTAAATTTTAATTAAAATATTGTCGTTCACAATTATTGCATAAGGTGCAAAAGACCGTCGAGTCGTAAACAACGTGTAACTGTAAAAGCGAAATTTATATACGTTTTCTAAATATAAATAAAAGCCATGGTTATAGATTCAATCTCCGTTCA
>FAPJ01009206.1:2143-13337 GCA_001485985.1 Heliconius ethilla aerotome | reverse complement strand
GTGCTTATTATAAGTTTATTTGAATAAAGAATATTTTGAATTTGAATTTGACTATTGTAATCATTTTTATTCTTAGAATAAACAACATTGCTTTCCTTGATCTCTTTACCGGGATTCCTTACAAAACGTATTAGAAATTATATAAAAAATTGTCTGTACATATTATGTGAAGTACACAAATAATAAATGTTATATTCTTGTTTTGAATAGATCCATATCAGACTTGGATTTGAAGGTGTACACGTATCGTGGTTACGGACGTGAGTTTATGAAGTCGTGCCGCACCAGTCCTGATGTCTACATCCAGCTCGCCCTACAGTACGCTTACTTCAAGTAAGTCTATAATAATAAAAAATATTTTAGAAGTCTGTCGACATTCTATAAAGATAATGAATATAAACTCACGCCGCATCCGCCAGACTCTACGGCTACCTGGTCTGCACCTACGAGTCTGCATCTCTCCGTCGCTTCCGCAACGGCCGCGTCGACAACATCCGCTCGGCGCACGGCGCGGCGCGCGCGTGGGCGGCTGCCATGTGCTCTGACGACACCACCACCACCACCACCACCACCACCGCCGCCGCCACCACCACGACCAGTCAGGCTGATGATGGACAGAAGAAAGTGTCGTTTAATTTGTATGGGGTGAGTTTTACCTTTTGTACTTCTGCGAGATCTATGAGGGGTAATTGTTATTAACTTTTCAGATACTGTTGCTATTGATTCAATTATCTATAAAAATATCAATGCCATAGTAATGACTATAATGTCTATAACTAAAGAAAACACAAACGCTGCGTTCAAATTTTTATATATTTTCTAGAAAAGTATTTTTTTCCTAAGTGTGGAATAACACCATGAAAATGTGAGCAATGTTAAATTAATAGCATTCTCTCTCACCAAATAATAATTCAGGATATTTATCTTTGTGTAGCGGAAATTTGTAAATCCTCCCTACAGAGATGTTAACAACAGAAAATAAGTTAAAAAAGCATATAAAAATTTCGACTTAGCCAGATGAGAACGTACGGCTTAGTTGGTCAGAGCGCGTGGACGGTTTCCAAGAGGCGTGGGTTCTAACCCCCTACGTTATTTTTTTTATGTTTTCTAAAAAAATGTTTTTCTTTCCTGAATATCGAATAATACTTGAAAAATCTTACAGGAACAAAAAAAACTAGAGCTATTCGAGGAAGCAGCCCGCAAACAAACGGTCATCATGGAGGCCAACATCCTCGGACGTGGTATCGACAACCACCTGCTAGGGCTCCGCGAAGCCTCTAGGGAAGCCCTAGGAGATCTGCCTGAGGTGTTCAAAGATAGCACTTATAACCGTATGATTGAATTCAAGCTTAGCACTAGCCAGGTAAGTTTTATAATTTATGTCACTAATCTATTTATCTCAGTTTATCACGTGGTTTCGTCTTTGTATCTAGCTAGTACTATACTGAATTAGAGTGTGGGTTTTTACGTAAAAAATAATATTAAACAAACATTTCATTTAAAATATTTCATATTCGATTGAATGATAGGTAAAAAAAGAGGAAGAGGACGACGAAATCGAACAAAATTAATTACTTATGTATTGTAATTAATTATTTATTATAAACAAAGGTCGCAACAACTGCCGAGGGCACATTCATGGGCTACGGCGCCGTGGTCCCCGACGGGTACGGCTGCAGCTACAACCCTAAAAAGGATTGCATCATCTTCTGCATATCTTCCTTCATGTCCTCAAGCGTCACCAACACCGAAGCCTTCAGACAATCCCTGGAAGAAGTCCTGGATTCCATGAAACTGATGTTCCAGAACCGCAAGGTCGAGAGTTAAGTATTTTTCGATGTATCTACTGATTCTACTAATTTTCATTGTTTTTTTTGTTGTGTTTTATAAAGTTATATGGAATATTTTATACATATTATATACTTATTTTAAAATTAGGAGTATTTGATGTTTAAGCACTTTTGAATGTTAAACGAACTTGTTTAAAGTTATACACGTTATATGATGAAGCAAATTTCTTTATACACGATTAAAAGTGCACTATTTGGCCACGCGATGTAGAACATTCTATTATATATAATAGAATTGTATATCTATTTAATAAAAAATATAACGCCTCCTCGTTGAGAGAACTCGAATTTTCCTTAGCGTTGCTATTGTAGAAATGTATCGTAATAATGTAGTCGCTGCGTAACGTAATGACTTGCAGAGTTTACATGGACATGTCTTTATTTCGGAAAAGGCTCATTTAGCTTAATTTTATTTTTAGGCAATATACACGATTAACGAGAAATTTCAAATATATTTTTATATCACTATGAATAATTGGCTGTAACAGCTGGAGCACAGAGACATGACGAATTGACGATGATTGGTAAGAATGATTTATGTGAAAATTATTTGAAAGCATTATACAATGAAACGTCAATTGCTATTATATATGTTTCCTATTCCCATAATTCCAAAATAGAAAGGTATTAAAGAAAGTAATAAGGGCATATCCATGTAATACAAATCGTATGAAATACGCACATACTTAGATATATGGACGTATTTAAAATTAGTATATTATCCTTATTGCAACTAAAACATATCACTTGATGTCTGATCTTTGATCTAGTCTATAGTACTTAGTTCTAGAACTTCTAGAATTCTAGTTTTAATATAAGTAACTTGTTCAACTAGGGATGTACTCAGTACCCACAAAGCTACGTTACAGCACATACAGTATGTGCACCTATGTAGCATGTAGGTCATAGAAATATTATATATTGTATCAATAAAGCCATCAAATAGGATTTTCGAAATTACCTATGTTATTTCTTTTTTAAAAATGTTTATTAAATTATACTTCAGAATATTCGTATAGGTATATAATATAATAAAATTTCAAAAATGTGTCATAATAAGAAAAAAATACGTGAATAAAATAATATTCTATCAACTGTTTCAGTCATGATGTACTGACGGTATTGACACCATGACCACTGAACGATCAGCCGAATTTTCATACTTAATACAAAAATACGAAAGCTATATCTTTATCTAGTACATTTACTTTAATTTATGTCACGATATAACTATTTAAATAAAGTAAAAAATCCTTAAAATATTATATAATTATACTGTATAAGGTATAACAGCTAAGAGGATTGTTTCGTCTTCAAGAATTTTGCATTTATTGAATAAATACAAGAGTATATTAAATATTAATTTAGATGTATTACTCTATTTATTGTAGTTAGGTTCTATAACACGTCGTCGCTCTGAGCCAATTCTTATGCTAAAAGTTACGAAACGATATATCTACTTTCTTTATGAATGTTTAGTTTTATGTTAGGTTGACTAAATATTAGTCTGTCTGTCTGTCTGTCTGTGTACTCTACAAATGTTATTGATTATATGCTGTGAACATACACGCACGTCACGACTACGGACATCGATGTTACACCATGATGTCACTTGTCACGCTTGTTTAGGTAGATTACTAACACTTTAAATAGCTTCATAGATGAGATATTTAAAAAATAAATAAATAATTCATTCATTATTATTTAAAACTAATAATCAAAGTTAATTATTATAGAAAATGCAAAATTAAGTATTTAATATCTGTTAGTTTGATGTTTAATTAATGTTATTAGAACCCAAATAGAGCCATTTATAAGAAAAAGAATGAAACAAAATTATCGTGATAACGTTCGTTTTAGATACAATATTTTTTCTTATATTTCAGTTTTCGTTCATGTAGCAGAATTTGAACCCCATGCCTTTTAAAATGTGCACAAGATCTCTTATTCTTTCATATTTTAATATCGCCAATCATCTATTGGCTTTAATAGCCTGAGCCCACCCCAGCCCAGATACGGATAATGTTGCTGAAGATGATGCATTTATATAACTTAATACTTAATGTACGATCACGGTATATAAGAGATAGGGGTTTAAATTCTGCTACACTCTAATGTTATACGATATTTCAAAAGAGATATTTATGTGAATAATATTTGGAAACATAAAATAAAACGTCCATTACCGAATAGGTCTTAGTTCCGTAATTGAGACGGGTTGAATATTCGTTTTCTATTTCCACTTACTTTTTCTTCTTTTTTTTGGATTAATAAAACGTTGTTACGATATGTTTATATCAATGTAGTATTTGCGTATATACATATATAATAGATGAGCATTTACGGAGGTAGTTAGTGTTTGAATTTTATTAGACTTCTATAAAAGCTAAGCTTTAGGCTATTAAAGATTACTATTTTTAAAAGTTGTTCTTTTACATGTTGTTTGTTGTTTGAAAATCTCAGCTTAATTTTATACCATGTTTATACAGATTCTTAAATAATTAAGCTGTTTAGAAAAAAAAGACGTAATAAACAATTTTTTGTAGCTTCGCTCTTGTATGTATTAACGACAACTTTTGCGAAATTATGATTATAATGACCTCTCACTCAATGTGTTTGAGGTGTTTTCAGGATAACGTTGCAGACTGCGGTGCGGGTGAGACCTGTTCGATCTCGCAGGATATTTCGTATTTGACAATTGAGAGTTTTACTCAGACGAAAAGAATAAAACATAGAAACAGTTAAGAAAGTAATTATTTACAATATGTAAGCAATTTCAACGGATCGTATTCAAAACTATTGTTATATATATACCAAGACCATGAAATTTATATCTAAAGGTTATGTTAATGTAACAAGGTACATTGTTACGTTTGATTGTTACTTATTTGTATATTTGTTTATTATTTAAATATCTATAATAATCACAAATCTTTTCTACCTGTCAATTACAGAAACTTATGAGAATAAAAAGAAAAGACACTAACCTAATGAATCATTAATTACAAAAGCGAAGTTTTGTATGAATAAAGCTATGTTTAAGTACAATCACGATTATTTATAAAGATATTAACTTAAAAGTAAGTTCGCCCTAAGACACGTAAACGTAGGATCTTGTCAATGCTGTGGTGATAACATAACGAATAGATTTGTAAAATAAACGTTTTTTCTAAGTAGCGCTGTCTGTCACGTGTCACGCCGCACGCAGGCGGGCCCGGGTTGCACAACTACCTTGCAATTTTCTATTGAACACAATCTATGTCAATTTTCAGCGCGTAGTACATAAGTACTTATATCTCACTAAATTATAACTAATATTAGAATTTATCTACAAACATATTTATAGTTTTTTTTGTCAATTGTTTAAATGTAAAATGCCAAAGGTAAAAATTAATTTCACTTTTATACTTTGGATATATTTGTTTAATTTGAGAAGTATATGTATCTTATTTTCATTTTCTTAAATTATATATAAATCGCATCGATATTTTTCAGTCTCAATCGATTTTTGTATAATTACGTTATAATTATAATAATATTGTGTAAAATGAATGTAAGCTTAGGTGTAAGGTAACGTATACATATCAAGAGGCCGGTCTCACGGTGGTGGCCAAGAATGTCGAACACATATCAAAGTTCTAGCTCTTAAGTTTGTAGATCTAAGATACTTCGGCGTAGGCGCTTACAATATAGTATATAGGTATACATTTCATATAAATATATATACTTATATGTAGGTATATTGCTTTTACATATTATATATACCTAACATTTTTTAATAAATTAAAAACTTCACTTAAATTTGTTCATACATTCATGTATTACAAGAAATGAAAATATATTTATTAATGTTATAATAAAAAATTTTAGATATTATTTTAAGCTTAGCGTTTAAAACGTATTACGATGGAGTATTATAAAATTTACATTTTACTAAATATGTTGTATTTAAACATTTTATCTCTTAGAGATCGGAATGAGATGACCATTTCCTATAATTAAGTGATTATGAAATCGAAACATATCAAACTTATGCTATACCTATCTATCTATTAAGTATTTCTTAAACTCATACAACAATTATTATAAATGTTCGATTTAGTATGAATTGTTTTAAATTGTACTTAAGTAAGTGTTGAAAATATACGATTCAATCGATGTCTCGTTGATTACATTCAGAGTTACTTGTAGGTGGCTCAGTTCCAGTCTAGACCTCAGACTTCCGGAGAGTATAATAAGAGTAGACTTAATAGCTTTTGTTTATTTTAAAGTGTAACGCTTTGTGTTCTTCATTTGCCAAATCTAGTCGAATATGTAATTAAACGATTATTAAATGTTATACTTGTTTGTTGTTTAGATTTATTGTCTTATTTAATAAGAAATACTACCAGTAGTAGCACCTACCAAGTAGCATTTTGTGTAGGAAAAAAATGTATAGAAATCCCTCGTAGCACTTTTGTATGAGTGGCTCCTTGTTACAGCAATTATTGTCTTTAACCATTTAAAGTTTGCGCTTTAAAGTTTGATTGAAAGTTATATGACAATTTTTGAAATATTTAATACTGTCAAAATTTGGTCAGTGCCTAATTTTTTTAGCAGTTCCTTCGTATTATTAAAAAATCCAGAATATTTAACAATTATTTTTTGTTACTTATAATGACGCACAATTATTAGCATTTGATTTAAGAAATATATGATTATGTGATCGACAATTTTATTATAAGTACTTATGTTTACAACCAGTATTTTAACAGCTTGTAAAGTTAACGGACTAAATATGTTATACTCCCACATTTTAATATCGCTATACTCGTATATTTATTTTTTAATTTATCAGTGTTATTTATATATTCTATTGATGATTACATTGTACACTAGTTGATTGTCGTATAGACGTGGTGAAGTAGCGTGTTGGTTGGATTTACATAGTATATCACCTTTCTTCAGCCAAAGTTTATGTCAAAAATTATGAAATTTAACTCTTTTGTAGAAATGTGTAATGTAATGTTATAGAATTATGATCATATTAGATAATATTGATTTAAGACTCTAACAAAAATTTTGAAAATATGTTTTATGTGTTAAATAAAATAAATTAATAAATATCTTTTTATCTTCGGAATATAAATTCCAATTAATAATTAACATAAATAGCACTGAATACCGCTATAAATATTAAGTTTATTTTCCCTCAAATAAAACCTAATTCATACTTAAAACTTAATTTTTATAATCATTAAAATTGTTTTCCAAAGGAAGATAAAGAAGATATATTATCTTTCGGTCGATATTAACGTTTTTTGTGATATGCTCACAATATATAACATTACAATGTATCCCAACGTTAGAGACTACGAGTGTTCCGTGTTAGTTATCACTTATCACTAACTGATAGCAGACTGTAATAACATATCACTAGAGCTGTAATAAATGTGTCAATTCAATGTTTGCTCCTAATAAACTATCTGTGGGAAACTTGTTTTTTAATTACCCTGTAAAATTTTATAACCCTGTAAAATATATAAATATTTAAAATAGAAAGTTTTAATAATAATAACAAATAAAAGAAGCAAGAAAAAAATTGTATAGCAAGTATAATACGTTATTATTTCTAAAGAGTATAAAACTAATAAAAAGTCTTGCATTCATTTATTATTGTTTTTAATTCGCATTTCGCAGTCATAAAATTCAAAACACATATTATTTGAAAAATAACATTTCAATACATATCTCACAAAAGTGCAAACAATATTTTATATCAAACATACTTGTAACTCGCAGCTTACTAAACATATACTGCAATAATGTCGAGCCAGTCGTGGCGCAAGGGCACAACGCAACGATTAGTGGATTCGATTCCATATTTTCGCTCTGGTGTAGATCGAAAGCGCGGCGTTGTGTTCTGCCGCTCAGCACGCTATACCTCCAGAATTCAACGGAAATGGCAGAACAGAGTGACTTAACACTACGGTACCCTTTGTGTACCCTGCTATATTCCGGACACACTGTGAAGCTAAAAAATACTAGTAACCGTCATGACTTTGTTACCAGTATATGGCGGTCTAAGAAAATATACTAAAGTCCTTGTTTTTAATAAGCTAGCAAAATATTATTGTTTTGTAGTATGTTAGGTACTAATACTGCCTGGCTGCTACATGTAATGTATTAGAGTGACGAGCTGCGAGTTACAACATTACCAATATAGCCTAAACTTTATCAACACCAGCTGCCTTTACATCTGGAATTTATAACAAAAAAGATTAAAAGCTCAAAGTACATCATTTTATAAAACATTATTTTTTTGTATTTAACAAAATTTCAAAACACTTCACATCACATTCCCACTTCACATTAGAAGAATAAAATATGTATTTTTTTTTACTTTCACTAATTTCAAAAATCCCTTCACAAATCTAACAAAACATGAACATTTTACACACACTATGACATACTATTTTCATATATATTTCTAGACACCTCTCCTGCATATATGAGTAGTGTCGACTCTCCATTCTCCTAATTATAAATATATATAACAAGTGGCACTCAATAATTATAGTAGCTATATATAGTAGTAATTATTCATCATTTTTATTTTTTAAATACATTATCTAACAGTTGAATTCTAAATTCCATACATATGACCTTATGGCTACAGACAATACTTCATTTCATTTACAATATACAACTTTACAAAAAGTTAACCTTTACAAGTCGTTTTTAGATCTAATAAATCTATGTATACAAAAATACATTTCTAGTATGAACAACAATTACACAACACATTCCAACGAGAAAGTGTCTAAGCATATTTAAAAACATTTTTTTAGAAACACTATATATTTTACTTTTTAGTAACGACAGTCATAAAGTAAGAAGACAATTTCAAAATGAATATTTTGTAAATATTCCACAAACTTATATTTTTTTATACGGAAATCGAACCAGCGACTATAGAAGAGAAACTTGTTGTCTAGAAGTTGTAATCACAATGTATATTATATATGTAACCAGCACTATAGTTGTTGTAGAAGCTGCTGTAATAAATGCTAAAATGTATAATATACAAAATGTATTTATTTAAAAATTAAACAACCATTCCCAACTCTCGGTTTAAGTCATATGAAAGAACAATCCTTCAAGTTAACAAAATCTTGGACATTTCGAATGCAGGCCAACTACTGTGATCTATGAGTGTTTTTACTTTTTTTTAAAATTTTAGTTTAAGAGTCGTTTACAGAATGTATGATTACAAATCTACATATTTTTTTATAATAACATACACAATCAACTACTAACTCGGCTTCGGCCATATGTATGTTAATTTTTTGAATGAATACTTAAGTATATTTATTTTCTTTTCAAACTTTCGAAAGACCCTCTGCAATACTTATAAATCTATACATATAAAAACCTTCCGTTACTCAGGGACTGACAAAACGCACAGACGAAACTGCTGGACATAGTAAGTTACGGCATGGCTTGAAGGTAAGTTAAGAATCACTAAAAGAGTATATCTCAAAAGAGAATAAAAATGACGAGATTTTTTAAAATTTAAATCTTAAAGTCTACGCAAATATAGTACATTATATTATTTAAAAAATTGCATAAATAGGTTCTTTATTTCATTATATGTATATAATGGCATGTGAAAGGTGGGAATAGATTAAATATATATACAAACACATATATACAATACTTTTATAATAACATGTTTATAGTTGCCTACTTTTATATTTTCATTGGAATTATATTATAAATAAAACATTTAATTATATAGCTAGCTAAATAATTCTAATCAATTTTCATTTGAAACTAAGACTTTTAGTCTCATTCACAATTCTATTTAACGATAGAATATTTTTTACACATTCCTAAAATACATTTCAATTTATAAAACATTTACACACAATCGTGTCCCAAGATAATAAAAATATTCAATGTTGATTAGTTACTCAGCTTAGACTGTGTTTTTTTCCTTTAAAGAATATCCATTAAGAACAATAATACAAGTAGATTCATTTACATACAAATGTATGTATGTGTATTAAGTCCAAAGTATTTAACTACTATTAACTTGACTCGTCTGTCCTCAATGTTCTTATATTTTAATGTTGACTCGACGTGATGAGGTATGCCGGCTCACACTTACAATCATCATCAGACTTCACCTGAAACATTATGTTTTCTTTTTAGTGTTCTGTAAGTATTGGATTAGTAAATGATATTTGTCGTTTGCTTCATTTGTCCACACAACACGCAATACCTCTAGAACTCGGCGGAGAGGGGGCAACGGATATGACACATGCCACGTTTTAAATGCGGGAGATAGCTGTGAGCGCAGACGCAGTGGGTTATATTAAAACGATTAACTTGATGTAAATAACTAAGTCAATAAAGGGACTATTTTTTACTATCTCGAAAAAGGGACTATTCAACACAATACAATTTGAACCTGCAGTTTCCGAGATTAATGCAGTCAACCGAGCAAACTCTCTTATTTATATTATTAGTACAGATTGTTTATATATAGATTGTAAATATTAATAAAACCCGACGGCCATAACACTCAATTTTGGCAGTGTTTAGCCACGTTAACTTCATCATCCGTTGCCGTAGTTAAATCTTCATACGAGGAAGTACAACACGCACTCTCACTCTATCCCATGGATGCATGGAAGGATGGATGCATGGCGAGGGCATGAGCTCAAGATCTTGTGTCGGGATCGTGCGTCAGGCAGCCGACAGACACTCACCCCCACCCTTACAAGTGTGCGTGTATGTGTTACCTTGAGGAAGTGATGCATGGCGAGGGCATCAGCTCGAGGCCGGGCGTCAGGGTCGTGCGTGAGGCAGCCGACGCAAAACTGGCTGCCCTCTTCGGACAACGTGGGCGGTATGTGCGGGCGGCCCCCCATCCCCACCACGAACATTATCTGGTAGTTGCTGTCGTATTCTGAGAATGGACGCTGTTGGAACAAGAGGAAAAAATGAAGGAACGTAAAAGTATTCGAACCCGTGCCACGTGGAATCAAATTCTGAACGCTTGTCACAAGAGTCTTAAATATAATTATAAGTTATAAGATGAGAATAATTTTAACAAACTATTCTCATCTTAAAATTTTAACTTAATTCAGAATTTAATAAGAAAAGTCGTGGCGCAGCGGCTCGAGCTTGCATCTGTAAGTGCGACAGGTTGTAGATACGATCCGCACCAATTAATATTTTCATTTAATATAAAATTTAATATTTTTACTTCCTTGCACTAGTAACAAAACAAAGCGTGGCATTGAGTTCCGCGGAAAGTGGGAAACGGAAGTGTATTAATGGGAACAGTGTCTTAA
>FAPJ01009201.1:9617-20899 GCA_001485985.1 Heliconius ethilla aerotome | reverse complement strand
TCGCCTTAAATTACAACTTATCTATATATTAGATATATTAGAGATCTATATATTAGATAAGTTGTAATTTAAGGCGATGTACATTTTACATGAGGCCATCGTGGCGCAGCGGCACAAGGATGTGACTGTAACTCGACGGTTGTGGGTTCGATCCCCACTTGAGGAAGTGAAATATTTGTTTACGTTTATATTTCCATTTCTCGCTTCGCCCTGGTGTCGAGGCAAAGCGCGGCGTTGAGTTCTCCAGAATTCGGCAAAAAGTGGGGAACGGAGTGTTTTAACTTGATACAGCGTGAAGCTTTTTACATTTTACATATATATATATATACACATAATAATTAGTAGTAGTAAAATCATTGATTTAAAGTTTTTTTGTTCTTCTGATCTTGTTTAACTCAACACTCAACGCTGCACTTCCATGCACGATCCATGCCGCATATAGTAGGGCAGAGACAATCTAATATTAACACACTCCCTTCACATCATGATTCGAGACACAGCAAGGAGTGAACCTGAATGCTACACGCTAATCTTCCAGTGCGGTAAAATGAAAATAAGCAATTCCCCTAGTCAAGTAGTGTAACCCGCGACCGTACATAAGCTTACAAAATATAATTTAAGTGATTGAATGAAGTGAAGTGAATTAATAAATTATATTATTATATTTATTTATTTGAAACTAGTAACATTCGCTTGTAGACTTTGTTTACAAATGATCAATTTCATTCATTTTAATTACGTGTTATTCAATCACACCATAACTGCTAAACAAGTTAGCGGGAATTCAAACATTGAACGCGAATATATAAAAATATGGGCTCTACATATAAGAAATATTTCAATTTCGAAATGTACGTACATTCAACGCTCTAGTTGCTAAACAAATATAATATTTAGTTATTTCTATTAAATTGTATTCGATATATTCGTAGCTCTCACATTTTTCAAATACGTCTATAAAAATCTATGTATGTATAAAACTCTTCCATTACTGAGTGGCTAACGTAGGTTGGCACGACGAAATTCTATGCAATTGACAAAACGGAAAAACAATAATTTTCCATTTACGCCTTAAAGTCCACGTAAAATTTGGGACTGACCACTTGTATTATATATAAAACATAATAAAAAGTTTTTATAGCCTAAAGTTTTACGTTTATTTGAAAAGGTTAGTCGTTAGAGTCATTACGTGCTTGAGTTAAAAGCTAATTTTGAAGAAAGACGAGAGAAAGCTTTTAGAACAGTATTAGGTCTTATAGCCACACACAATTTAAACAGAAAATAAAGTTATTTTCATATTAAATTCTCGTCTCGTCCTCGTTGTTATGTCAATATCAATAATAAACTAAATGGTATGTGTATTTTTTATAATTACATGTAAAAAATATAGCTCATGTTTTATGGTAAATATGGTATATATAGTATAAAGTAGTACAAATTACAAACATTACATATTAAAGGATATCTTTATACAGATATCAATTGCGACACTCATCTAATATTATTGCCTGAATAAAATCAATATTTTTCTTTAAAAAACATATGTATTTAGAATGTAAATAGTAATAATATTTCAAACCAGCTCTAAAATATAACCAATTTCTATGTCACTACTTTCGTTTATGTAAAATGGGAAAAATACACGAGCTCGCCATTCCGCTTATTCAAAAAGGAAATGCGAAACAGTGTGAAATATGGCGGGGTCTGAAACGTTTGATAATGCACTGGGGGACGGCCTGTCGGGGTAACTTTGTGGAATATTATTATCGTTTCAAAATACCTACTCTGTTTTGATAACAGCTATCAGTGACGTTTCACCGTAAAATCGTTTCAGTTTTCAAGTTTCTCGTTGTATTATATGACTATATTTAATGTACGTCTATGAGAATATATTTTGTAACTAAAACTTGTCACTTAGCACGCTGTATTCCGCACATAGCAGGGTACGCAGAAGGAACATAGTGTTAAGATACTCCGTTCCCGTTAAGACACTTCTGTTTCCCACTTTCCGCCATTTTTTGAGGCATACGTGTTGTGTGGCGGAACTCACGTGTTTTGCCTCGTATTTCATAGCCTCGAGTGGAAATCGAACTCACAACCTGTTTGTACGAACAGGATCAATCCGTACTCACGTTATTTAATATTATTAAACTTTATTTTACAAAAAAGCAAATTACGGAAAAATGTCTTCTAAGCCAATTCTTCTTATATATGAAATAATTACAAATATAGCTTATAACCCAAAACAAAGTACAACAATGGTGGAAGGGGATAAAGACATTAGACATAGACATTGAAATATGCAAGTGATTGCCCTGCTCCTCTAATTAGAAACACAATTAACGTCCCCGGCGTCAGACCTTACGGTTATGGGTGAATATCAAATAGCGGCCTAACTGCTTTAGATATAACGATTATCGTTCTATCTATCGGTTATAATTTATTTGACAAGGTGAAAACTGTATTTGTAGGATATTTGGTTATGAGGTACTTACGTATATGGAACTACTTTAAATTTATATTACTCTGAAATAAAATATATATATATGAGAAAAATATATTTTTTGAGAATTTGTCGGAAAGTGGAGAACGAAAATGTGTTAATGGGAACGGAGTGTCGTAACACTAGGTTTTAAATTGGCACAATTCTATAACTTTAATTTTTTAAATGATTTGTTAAGAAAATATTATTATTAATTTTATTTCACAACGTAGAGTTTTTTGTTCGTTCTTTATTTTATAGCTTTTAGACGTGCCAGTGCAACACATTTACTTCGCCAAAGTCACGTAGAACGAAGTAGGTTGGTGAGTTAAATATATATTACGAAAAGAAAATTAGAAAACTTAAGGAGACTAGATTCACGGCTTAAAAAATGGTAGGTCTTATTAGTAATGCCACAAACGTAGAGTTATGCCACTTAATACGTAACTGTCTTCACATTAGGTTGCATGCATACCCTGCTATTTGAGGAATACAGGGTAAAGCTGAAAGAAAATTCACTAAAAAAAAGCAAAATTGCACATACAATCGTACATCAGTGACACTTAGTACTATCTGACGTAACTACTAAAATCTTAATTAATCCAATAGTTAAACTTTTTTAAGTATGAGCAAACAGTTTTTGGGTGTAATTTAATACTTGAAAATCTCACTAATTGTATACGAAACCAAGCATCATTATTCAGCTTGGAGAAGAAGACAAATATATTTAACCTACTTATTTACGAGACAAAGCTTTCAACTTTAAACTCTGGGTAAAGATTATTTGACTTAGACAAAAGTAGTTTTAGCACCAAGTCAATTTTCTATCACAGGTAAATACTTCTATTACAGGTAAATATTAAAAAATAATAAATAATGTATTTTTTTGTATATACTCAGATCTAAATGAAAATATCCAATATTACTTTTAATCACAAGGGAAATATTAAACAAAATTTCGACATTCTTGCGTAGACTTTGACTATAAAATTTGCTCGGGGGCTGTAATTACAACATTTGCCTGAAAGTATAATCAGCTCCAAAATATCGCTACTTGCGGCGAGGTGAAATGTGAAATTTAGCTTTATAGTTGAGTATATTCATAAATTACATAATTCGACGTCTGAGTGGCTTAGTGGAAAATCTGGCTTTAAAATTGACTGATCAGGCTTTGGTAGTGGGTTTATGTCCCATTCGCAGAAATGTTTTTTTATAAGTTTTTATTACATTTTTCATATTAGTGTGCTAGTGAAATGAAGTGTACCGTATGTGAAATTCCCAAATTTCAGCTCAATCGGATTCAGTTAAGATTTGTATTAAGACTTCAGTTCTGATGTCATTAAATAAAATTACATATAAAATTAATTAAAATTACATTTTTTTTTCAACAATAGGTATACCATTCACTACATTTTCTCTACATATCCCTGATGCGTGATAAAAATAAAGATAAAAACATACGTAATGTAACATAGTCCGAATAATTTATTTAACACAGTATTGTTCATATAATTTAAACTTGCATGTGAATGTGTACTAGTTAATAATTCAGTGGTAAAAACGGATAGTAAAGTTGAAAAGTTTATCCCTGTTTATACTATCAATATCTATTTAGCTTCACACTGTACTTTGCATATCGTTGGGTAGGAAAAGGGCACCTGGGAACCTAGTTAGACATACTAGAACCTGTTAAGATGCTTCGTTCCCATTAAGACGCTGTCGTTCCCCACTTACAGCCGAATTCTTGAGGCATTGCTTGAGGAGCTCAACATTGTCTCGTTACCAGAGCAATGAAATGAAAATATTAAATATCTTATTACCCCGAGTGGGAATCGAACCCACAACCGTCGCGTTTACCTCGTAATCACTACACAATTAATGTATCAATCTATTTAAATTTCATTATTATGGCTCTATTTATAATACTTCTGAATATATTATTTATTCATACATTTAATAATTTAAATTTGTCTGCGGTTTGTATCATATACATATGTATAATTGCATCGAGTGACCGTTAGGGACTGTAAAGAGGTTTTTATTAATTATTGAGTGTAAATTTAAATCAAATTTTGCTTTACCCATGTAATGTATTATTATTATTGAATTTATTATTATTTAAATTGTTGTTAGTTTGCTTATGATTATACTCAATACTGCCTAGGACTATCAGGCTTGTTTTTTTTTCAGCTTCCTACATATAGCCTAGTGGTAAGACACTCCGCTCCCCACTCTCTGCCGAATTATGAAGGCATAGTGTATTAAGTGGCGGAACTCCGCGCTTTGTTCTATACTAAAGCGAAAAAATAAAAGAATATTAGGTACATATGTCATTTCCTCGAGTGGGAATCGAATAAGCAAATAAATTACATATTTAATTACATCCTCGTTTACACATTTCGACGTCTAAGTGGCTTAAATCTTCCCAATACAAATAATCGATTAATCTACCTAATACTAATCGCATTAGGAAGATTTACAGAAAGAATTCCCTACATAAACATAATGTAGAGAATTGCGGTTCTATACAAATATTAATTTCCATTAACCTTATATTATATTATTCAAACTAATTTCTTTAATAAAACTGGTAACATTTATTTTTTGTGCATAAAAAAATATTTATTTTGATAGCATCCTTATTAAATATTTCGTTTATTTTCCCGGACTTTACAATTTGTTTACATTGAATCTCACGACTCGGTAATTAGCTAACATCCAGCCGGCTGTTTGTTCAGGATACTCAAAGCTAACAGTTTTCATTTCGCCCGTTTACCCTGCATTTTTATATAATTTATCTTCATAAAATTTTTAATGTGGGTATTCCGAATTTTTATTTCCGAGGGGAGCTCCTTCAACGGGACTTTACTACTGCGTAGAGGTTTGACGACGCCGCCGAAACTTTTATGTAATTAACTTCTGTTAGTTTTTTAAACATATAATAGTTTAAATTTCACACTCTACTTTTTTGCCGAATTTTACTTACATATGTATTTTTTAAAATTTTCTTTTTCAATTTAATATATAGAGAAAATTTTGTTTGATCTTAAACTAATTAAAGTGTTATTAGTGTTATAATATGGTTAAATATATATGTTTGTCTTTTTTATTTTTACAGGTACGGAGCTTAATATTTTAGTTGGAATTTCGCTTGTAAGTACAATTGTTATAAGCTTCTACTATTATTTTCCACATTTATTTTTATAACCGTAAACTTCTATTATAGTTGTATTTTTGTATAAAAAAATAAAATACACTTATATAGACTTATGTCATGTGAAACGCAGAGAAACGTATCATTTTAATCAACGTTAGACAAGAAATAAATTTTCAGAGATATTACCAAAATATCCACCATAAAAGAAAAATCTAACTTACAAAACCTATAATTACCAACATAAGAAAAAAAAATACCCAATCATATATCAAAAGTTACTAATTACTAGAGTTACTAGCGCAGTCGAAATTATTTGACTTTTCTAAAACCCCTTAAAAAGCTTCAGAGCTAACTGCAACAAGCAGACTGCGAAGAGCACTAAAATACCTCGTAGGTACTGCTTCCCAAACCGCAATAAGTAAAAAGACCTACGTCCGAACAGCTGTAATGGACAGCCATGTTGGCTAGAGTTATTGCCTTTCGATACATCCAAGAAAATAGGGAAAAGACATAAATAAACTTTTCAAATATGTAAAATATAATTTATTTTCTAGACTTTTATACTATAATATTCAATCAATATGGCCACAGACAAACAATCCTTTATTGGATTATTAACAAAAACATACATTTTAAATTTATTTAAAATTCCGCATATAACTTTGTAAAGGATTCAATATTAATTATCATCAGTTTATCTTAAGACATTTATTTTACGTAGAATATCCTTACAAGACTGGTCGAGCAATTAATGTGCTCGTAAGGAAAAACATACATTAGGCCCTCTAACTAAGAAAACATGATACCTTCCTTGTAGCAAAATTAATCCAGCCAAGGATAAATAAGCTCCACTTTGCACTCAATTACATGCAAATTGGTTACCATCGCAACTTCGCCGGGTTGAATGACACACTATTCCTGGTTGCCGTAAAGAATGAGTGCCCATAACTTTTTATAGGATCAGAATAAGGAGTTCGATCAAATTATTCAATGGCACGCAATTTGCTTAAATGTTTTTTTTATTTTCGAAGATATCTCCATATCTATCGACATCTTCCCATACATAGATCAAAATAATAAGTGACTTATCTCTCCGTTTTTTCAATGTTTAAGACTTATCGTTTTATATGGCTGCATATAATGATGCTTTGTTTTTTAGGCTGTATTCTCATAGCAGAGTAGGCTGAAGGAACTTACTGTTAAAGCACTCTGTTCCTATCTTTTCGTTGGGTTTTTGCGGCATTGCATGTTGAGTGGCGGAACTCAACGCCGTTTTGCCTTAGTACCGGAGAAGAAATGAAAACTTTAATAATTAATAACCCATTCACCCGGTAATTGAACCTACAACCGTCGCGTCAAACCCTTGTCTTCTGCGCCCCGACGGCCTCTATCACATTAATAAGTGGCTCAACTCTCAGTGTTTTTTAAATATTATATAACATTTCGTTAAATAAAGCTGCATCTAACGCTGCCTTGTTTAGTTATACAATAGGTCCACAGCTATTGAATTACGTTTGGCTGATTGTATGAATATTCCAACGTTACTACGTCACCATGACGTCATTTACTGGACAACGTTATGTTTATTTATAAATGATGTTTTTTTTTAATAAAAATAGAGAGTATAGATATGAATTTACTAGATCCCCACAACTTAAATTAAATAAAAAAATAGGAAGATATTTATAGATATTTTAGGAGTTTGTTCAAAGACCTTATTAAACCTATGACCTGATATGATAATTTGTTCCGTCGTAAAGTACACACTATATGCGGGTTCCTTAACATGATGTAATTGCAGGATATGCTAATAATTGGCTAAAGACTCTAAAATGGCCAGTCTTGTTGACATTTCCCATACGACCTGGAATATTTGTTAACATAAGAATTTTTCTTATTTACTGTAAGTGTTCTTGTAAAATCAAATCAAATCAACTTCACGCTGTATCCCGCACACAGCAGGGGAGGCAGAGGGAACTTTATTAAAATATTTTCATTTTTACGCTCTGGTTCAGTTCAGCTTCAGTTCCTCCCCTCAAAAATACCTCCAGAATTCGACCAAAAGTGGGAAACGGAAATGTCTTACACTAGAATAGGTCCTCATTGTCCACCCTGCCAAAAAACCTACAAAAGAAACAAAAGACACATGAAAATAAAACAATATCACTTTCCAAATAACCTAATAAACGCAATAAAATAATAAATCTCTATTTATTCTCATGAATACAAACAACAACGCTTATAAATCATTCAAAGACACAGTATAATGAAATTCTCTCAGCCGAATCATTTTGTCGCCTCGGAGTACGTCCTCTCGAATTAAATGCTGTTGAATTCACGACCTCCTATAACGTTGTTTACAACGCTATAAAGTTATATATTTGGCGCCGTTACGCCGCTACTACCTATAGGTCAATTTCGTTATTCGTTAACTAGATGATAAAACACTTAAAATTAATTAGGTTATATTATTTTATGAGTTTATGATTGATAATTATGAAATTGTTATACTTAATTAACAATTTTATATAATCTCGATCTTCTTAACGTTATCCTTTTGGTAAGATGTATAGCTGAAAAAACTGAATAGGCCATACGTAATTGTTTTTTTTTTCGCTGCATTTTTTTCGAAAATTACATTGAGAAATAATGTCTACACCTTCCGTTATTTATTTTATTTATGTAAATTAAAATAAATAATAATTGTAATGTGTATAATTTAAGTAGAAATATGTAGGTACATATCTATATAATGTTAAAACGTTATCGTATACACACTACTACTACGTAAATTTAATAACATATAACCAATTTTACAGCTGATAAATCTGAATTTTAAAACATAATATAATTTTACCACTTGTCTACTCCATAAATTTATTTAAATAATGATTCTCGTAAATATTAATGTCAAAGTATCACGCGCTTGCAATGAGCTGTTGACTATTTTGTAATGTCTGACTAAATGGTTGGCGTCAAATACCTTTTATTATATAACTTTTAATTTTTGAAGAAAATTTAAAGAAATATCTCTGTCTGAAATTTTTAATAATAATAATGAGTCACTATGGCATTAGTTCAGCACTGTCATTACCTTATTGATCTTTAAATTAATAATTTAACGAAATATTTTTTGAGTAAATTTAATTATATGTCTGAATGGAAATTCGTTTTCCAACTGCCATAATTATTTCAATATACTTTTAGACTTTCGTCCCGTGTCTAAATATAACATTGGTAAGTACTTACCTTTATTAAATTTCCCAACTTAACCTTAATGACTACTTGAGCTGCCGAAATTCATGGTACTAAGAGGGGACCTCTCAAGGATTATTTTATTGAGTATACTCAAAGAAACGTTACTTCTTAGAGGATTTATGTAGTATATTAGCAATGTATATTAGCAATATAATAAATATGGATAGTGGGGAACGGAGCGTCTTAACACCAGGTTCCCTCTGCTTACCGTGCTATCTGCGGAATGCACGTGTGACAAATGAAGATTTATCATATGTATTATTAACCTATCGAATACATATATTATGCATGCGATCATACCACCGAAGATCAAAATATTCTAAAGAAACAAAACAAAACTAAAATGTATCAACTAAAAAGCGACCCATTATTATCCGTAAACAAAAAAGAAATACAATATTTTATAAAGTTTTGTATGGAAGTTGGACGATTTATTAGTCATGTAATTTTATGAAGGCCCATTCACTGTTCGCCTCAGTTACGCACACGTATATCTTATATGGAGACGTCGGTTACGTGCCCTCATATTATTATGATCAATTAACAAGCTAAATATCAGTCACTAAATTTAGTTTTATATTACGCCCAGACGCCCAAGGAAGAGCTGGTTGGATGCAGGACATGAGAGCCAATGGTCTAATCACCGAGGACACAAAAGACCGTGCAAAGTGGAGTAGGTTGAGTAGGAAATAGCCGGGGTTAATGCCAGGAAGAAAGAAGAAGAAAGAAAGAATTAGTAAATATATATATATTTTTATTATTGATAACAATTCTTTTTATCATAAAAAGCTCAACTATAATTATTTAGCTTGTCGAATATGCAGACTCTATATAATAAATGTTTATTTTAAGCTTTACTATCTATTTATGTCAGTATACGTTCAGATAGAGGTCAAGGGACGCCGGTATTTTATTATTTATAATACCCACGATACGTGTAATCATGAAAATTGCGGTTTCATAGTTATTATTTAGAGAATATTAAACTTTTTTCTTTTGTTTTTTAACTTCACACCGTATCTTGCACATAGCAGGTTAAGCAAAGGGAACCTGGAAACCTAGTGTTAACATATTCCGTTCTCATAAAGACACTTCCGTTCCCCATTTTCGGCCGAATTCTAGAGGCATTGCGTGTTGAGTGGCGGTTCTCAACTCAAGAATCGAATCCTTTGCATTTACAGTCGGACGCTTGTGTCCCTACGCAAAAACTCTTCAGAGTGATAGCCTATTTTAGTGACTATTCTCAGTAAGTATAAGGACTTGAAAATGTTGACTAATACATTGAAATGCATTTTGTACGCAAAGGTTACGGTTCGTGGCAATCCGTCACGGTTTACAACACAACTTACTCCAACTGCTTTACGCGTCCTGGGACACTATTACTTTTATCTCATTCGCTATATATATTTTTATGTATCTATAAAAAACAATATCTATAATAAACGATAACGGCTTAAAACCTATAAAATGTTATAAAATCCAATATTTAACAATAGATATATTTTTAAAATTTTCAACAAATTATTTTCTATAGCAAGCTTATACTCGTATATAAAAATATTCTTTAGTACGCTGTGTTGGATATTCGATACATTAAAAAAATATATCATTGTTACGGAATTTTCATTAAATATACTGGAAATTAAACAATAACTATGAAGGATTAATGTTTTTTTTCAGCTTCACGCTTATTCCCTCACAACAGAGTAAGCAAACAGAACTTAAGCTCCATTCTCTGCTTTCCACCTGCATACAGAAGAATGCGCGTAGATAGGCAGAACTAATAAATATTTTTTATATTAACGTTGGCATTACGACAATCATTAGTTAGTTTTTACATTAGTAGAGTTCATTAATAATTTTACAAGTAAAAATGAAAACTAAAATAATGTTCTATAGTTCAATTACTTTTCAAAACAAATAAACCCAACCATGGGGAATTAACTATCATGTAACTTGTTTACCCAATATATTAATATATCTACTACCAATACTGACATAAATACAGACATACAGACAGATCGACTGGGGATAACGTCAACTATTAATAGTCTTCATGCTACGTGCCATAGCGTAATTGGAGTCGGTCATGTCCAAAGGTACATGTAATACGTGATATGAGCATAAGCTGATTACCTACTAAGTAAAGGACCAATAAATGGGCAAAACAAAAATACTTGTATTAGTATTGCCAATTATTTTATAAAAATATATTTTATAAGTTTTTATTACATATTATTGATGATGCAGTACAAATTTTAGTTGTAGTTCAGATAATAGTTTTCTTTATATCTTACTTGTAGTTTTATGTTATCTGGTTGACAATGACATTTTGGAGTATTCACAAGTATTTTTTTTTTGTGTGTCTTCTCCATACAACGTGAC
>FAPJ01009179.1:0-40330 GCA_001485985.1 Heliconius ethilla aerotome | reverse complement strand
ATAAATAAATAAATAATAAATAAGCGAGGCTCCCTCTACCTAGCCCACCCGAAAAAATATGAAGAGGTAATATTTTCCGAGCAAAATACGTTTTTTTTCCTATTTAGTATAATATCATTTTGATATCTGTTATGTACATATATGTATGTAATTAATTAATATCAATGTGATTATATTACCACACTATACTCGTATTTCATTATGCTAATGTTTTTTTCTATTACAAAAAATAATAATTATAACGATGACGCATTTAATTAAGCAATTAGTTTTTTTATGTCATTTATTACTTAGCACGTGACAAAAAAACGTTAATAGCATTTAATTATCTTAAAGTTGGGAAATATTAAATTATTAAAATAATATTTAATTGATTTATTATATAATAAGATTGGCAAAAGAGTTCTGAATGTTCCGTTATCATACTGGTTAAAAACAATATTGCAAACAAGTCATGATTCGCAAAACAGGTTTTAAGATTTTTATATCCAATAAAACGTTGAAATTATAAGTATACTTAACTTATATGTAACTCATATCTAGAGAGTATGTATAAGTTAAGGCATAAAAATTTTACGAATGGAAAGTTCTGGTAAAACAGCCGAAATGGAAAGCACTTATACATTCAAATCCTTTTTTAATTGAATCATGAAGTAAATATAAAATATACACGAGTAATTTCGGTGTCCTAAGCTATTTTTGGAGTCTGCTTTAAAAATTCTTGTGTATTTTTATATTCTTTCTATTTCTATTTTAATTTCTCTAACATGTAGGTAGGTACACATTTTATTTTTACGAGTACTTTACAGCGGAGAATGAAGTGTGTTGACATTAGGCTACTAATTTCCTTACCTATGCGGGAAAAGGCAAGAATCGGCTTATAATTCCAATTTATGACTATCATAGCAATATATTATAACAGCTATCATATTTTTATATTGTATATTGATTTATTAAATATATATTTAATATAAGTAATACATCCCTGTACTTTATAGTCTATACTAAACTAAAAGCTTCTATACTAAAACCTTCTTCTGACCTGAAACCGCTTAGTTGGTGATTTTAACGAAAATAAGATTTTATAAGCAAACACATTCCTCCTTTTTAAAAAAAAACTTTTTTTCGTGTAAGATAAGAATTTTCTTACAATGTTTTTATTTCTTTGGTACTTCCAATCAACTTCCCTTCCAACATTTCTAAAAAACCTTTCGTAGTTTATATTATCTTTATAAAATAATACTTTTCTGTGTGTTAATTTAAGCAATTATTAACTTACTTTAATAGTCCTTATGGGACGCTGTCAAATTGAAGACTCCATTAGAAGATGAGAAGCCCACTTGGAAACTCGAGAGCGCACAGCCAACCACAAGCTAAAAGATATTCTTCAGTATTCCAGTTTCACGTTGAAACGAGATGCTAGAAATAAGTTGAAATATAATTATGAAAAAATAATAACATGAATAATAATTGTGAAAAAATAATATAAAGTTGCTTACTGGCACATAAATAGATTTTCTTAATATAGGCATTTATTTTTAAGTAAATCCTGATCTATTTATCATAGGAATATTAAAGAAAAGCTATACTAATATAGGTATCGATTTGTTCAATAATTGTGAACACAAGGTAAATGCCTGCCTGAATTACACAAAACGAAAGGTTGGTTCTTTATAATAATTGTTAAGAAATCCTTGCTACGTTTATTGTTCATCGTTGCAGCGAAGGCCATATTATGTCAGCGTCAATCGCCTTTCCAGATCGCCAAACTTGTTTTTAAGCAGCTGCCTCTTTAGGCTCTTATTACACTAATAAACACGTTCTTAATGTATATACAGATTAAAATTAAATATAAATTGTCAATTTCTCCATTTTCTTTATATACTTACATACAAATATATGTGTATATCTAATTATGTGCATTTCAATAAAATTTAGGTAATTTCCATTCAAGCATATAACATAATTAATACCCGCTATATTTGTTTAGACACTATATTCCTTATCAGATCAGTGTAGTATTGGCGAAGGGAATCTAGTGTTAAGACACTCCGTTCGTTCCTCACATTCTCAATTTTTTATATTGCCGTTGAGTGGCGGAACTTGGTGACTAAAAAACTTAAACAGTGTGTGCAAAGCTTAAAGTTGAGGAAAGGACTCATTTCTGGGTACCGTTTTATCGTGATTTTATTATTTTATTTTCTGCGCTAACCTTTTTTGAACAAGATCCCTTACAAACAAGATCTTATTTTCTTTGATAATAATGTTTACATTTTGATTGTATATAAAAGATTTTTTATTTATATTTGCTTAATAAAATAGGTAAATCAAAGTACTTACAACTTAGCTTTTTAGATAAAGGTGCAACCAGATATTTTTTTTTACTTTTATAAACATATGCCATTTACACAGTATTGTTCTATATAAATAGGAAATATACTTAAATATATATATTTTTTTCTTTACAGATCACTTCACCGAGCAAGACAAGGATTTATTGCAATAACTGTTACTTTTTGTAAGTATATACTTTCTTAGCTTTGCAATGTATGCCGCACATAGCAGGGTAGGTAGAGGGAATCTGGGGACCTACACAACACTACACTAAGATCTCATGTTCCCTCTGCTGCTCACACTCCGTTCCCACTAAAACACTTCTGTTCCCTACTTTCTGCCTAATTCTGGAGGCATAGCGTGTTGAGTAGCAGAACTTGTTACTATTTAAACTTATTTTAAATAACGTTAAGTCTACAAATCTTGAAACTTATAAATTGTAATAATTAGCACTGCGTTAAACACTTTTGAGACAGACGACAAACAATAACATGGCAAGATCAACATTAACTTACATAAAATGTCCATAAAGTTTTTAAAACCTGTCTTAGCAGAGATGGCTTACTATAAGATTCATGACTACCAGTCAATATAATAAATAATTAATTTACTAGATTTATTTTAGTAGTTTTTACTAAATATTAGATTTTTTTGTATAAACGTATTCTTGTATTATTAAGATCTTATCATAGGGTGAAAATGATTTAAAAAAAAAATATGGAAATATAATATACGAATCGATTAGTTTCTCCATTTGGAAGCGTGACATTTGGGTATTTTCGAAGAGAGGTAAAAACAAAAGTTCGTATTAACATTTAGTGATACGGCACACCGTCACTAATTTAGTGTCACATATGATATTACAATATGAAAATATATTTTTGTTTTATATAGATATATATCTTTAAATTTATCCTTCAAAATATCCACCACCTTTAACTCTTTATATAAAGATAATTTTAAGTTGTAGTAACAAAATCGGGTTTACCCTATACTTTACACGACCTTCAACTGCGTCTCAACCGCAAGGTCTAAGCTCAATTTACAAACCATCGCTTTGTCTGCACGCTGAATTTATACACTCAAGTAAATAGGGCAAGGATGAATTTAAAAAATATTTAATGATATATTATATCTATTACTTTTTTTATATTTAGGTTTCCTATTACAAATTATAATTAAAAATTTGATGTCGAAAATTAATTAAAAATACAAATATTTTCACAATCAAATCTCCACTCAAAAAATCTCCACTCAAAAGAGTGAATTATTATTTATTAATATTTTCATTTCTTCACTCTGGCACCAACGCAAAACGCCTGACGTTGAGATGCGATACTCGACTCGAAAGAGGGAAACAGTGTCTTAACACTAGGTTCCCTCTGCCTACCCTGCTGTATACGGAGTACAGCATGAAGCTGATTTTATTGGATTTTTATTTCAAATACATAATTTATATTAAACGTACCTATATTATTTCTAAAACTTTACAAATCATTAATCACAATCGAGTAAACATAAAGTTAATTTGAAACAACTCATTTCCACAACCGAATTTTATTACCATCAGAGTTCGATACACGAACTGAATGCCTAAAAAGTGAGTTATTACTTTTTTGCTGCTGCTCCTAACATCGACATTGATTTATGCTCGTATGTTGGACTCTAATTGATTCTGTACCCATGTTGTACTGTGAAATTTCAAATACGACATTCAGTTGTTTCATTAATTATGTAAAATTTAATGAATAATATTTGTAATTAATTTATGATGAACCGTGGATTTAGCGAAAGAGAACCTGAGAACTTACATCTAACCGCCATTTCATGTTTTGTCTTTTTTTAAATCAGAATGCAAAATAACTAACGTCGAACTTCATCTAAAAATAAACCATAAAAATTTTAAATAATCTGATTAGATTAGAGCTTTTTTGGTTTTAAAAAAAAAGAAATTAAAAAATATATTTAAATGACTTCTAAATAAAATTAAAGTTAATGAAATTGTGTACTTCGCGTATATAATAAACAAATGTACATGTAAAATTTGTTCAACAGCAATATTTTTATCAAACAAGATCTTCTTGGATATCAATGCTAATGTCAATTTGCATACACTTTTGGCCGGGGTCTCCGGACCGGTTGCCATAAGGTCATGATCGCTTTAGTTCGCGAGACAATTAGACTAACTTCCTTTGAATAATAAACTTTTAGCACGTTTGTAAATATTTAAAATTATTTTGTTATTATTGTTTTGTGATGAAACGTGATGGCTGCGGTTAGGTCAATGCTTTTGTCTCCATTATGGATTTATATTTATTGTAGAAACAGAAACAAAGATCTTCTGATTATAATGTGACGGAACCCAAAGAAAACTTTGTCCCACCAGACCGGTGGAACGCTATATATTTTAAAAGTAAACAGTTCTGAATAAACTTTCCAATGACAACTAAAATATTATTGTAGATATCGGCCATGTTTTTGCTAATTCATACTAGTTTTGCTTAGTATTTACATACATAAAAACTGGTATTTCGCAAATACGTAGCAAACGCTAGACAGTTTAAAAAGGCAACGTGATCATAAAGTGACATTTTCCTTTTGTTAGACATACATATATGTATGTAACATTAAAAATATATTTTGTTATAATATGTAGAATACAATAACTGGTTGTGTGTAACAATAATTACTTATTCTGCCCTTGGGAAGACTATACAATATTTAAATATAAAATTATATCAACCAATTGGTTGATATTTGAAGCCTTTTTATTACAAGGTTGACATCACTACAGAGTATTGTAGAGTTATAACAGTAGTAAGATATGTCGTATAAAAATAAATATGTGTAATTATTGTTTTAAAAAAAATCATTATATTCATTCTAATTTCTTTTTAATATTATGTCAATATACGAGTAGATTCAATTTCAGTTTTAACTATTCATAAAATATAAATTTTCTCATAAAAAAGATAAAATTAAAAATAACCTTCACGTTGTATCCCGCACACAGCAGGGAGATCTAGTGTTAAGACACTCCGTTTCCCACTTTCCGCCGATTGGAGGTTTTGAGTGGCGACTACTCAACACTTTTGCCTCTACACCAAAGCGAAGAACTAAAAATATAAATTTGAATAAATATTTCATTTCCACGAAAGGGGATCGAACCCACCACCGGTCACACTTTCTGCTAAAATATGAATATTCTCATACTAAACGTATTCTAGTGGTTTTCTTTACAAATTATTTTTAGAATAAAACAAACATAATAATGTAATATGCGGCAAATGATGAATTAATCACGAGTAAGGGCGCACCTTGACATGTGCTAACTTAATTCACACGGCAGCCGTTTGAAGGAAAGGCAGTGGTAGGAAGTTCATGTTCAAATGTTGTTTTACATATTAATAAGTATATACCTATGTTTTACCAATATGACTGCAGAATTAATGTGGCAATGTTTAAGAAGAACGAGACTTTTATACATTTTTCTTTTTTATTTATTTTCACTTATATTCTTCAATATTACTATTACTAATTTTGAATATTTTACTTGTAATGAAACGGTTTTACACGAAACACTGACTGCGGAAGTTAGCTTAAGAAAATAAACTAACAATTTAACCTTCTAACCGAGAAACTTGACAGGTACCTCGCGTCCCGCGCTGCACGTTGCAGCTGGCACGGCTCCAATGCAATTTCTTTAAATATTCAAAATCCACTGCAGCTTAGTTCTTCAGAGCCCACGTTTTAAGCTAAGTGCTTGTTCTGGTTTTGTACCAGAGTAATTGCGGTTTTATTTACTAGAAAGCACTCTTTGGAAAAAAATAAGGATGAAAGTATACAGAAAATTATGTAAGTAGTAGGCAGAACTATGAACATAACAATGAATAAAAATCTATTCTTACGAAAGTTTCATCATTTCTTCCTTTCTTCATTAAATTAAATTAATTGCGTGTCGATTAGTTTTCACTTTCTTGGTCTTTAAAAGTTTTCCATTTTGCACGTTGTCTAATTATTTTTTAAAAATATTATATGAAAATAACATTGGTCATATTTTAGGTTTGAAGATAGATATTGTAAGGTTTAAAGTAACAACATTCGTGTATAGGTAGTCTCATAGTGGTTCAAAATTTTAAACACACATATAAAAGCAATTGGGTATATATATAAACAATAATACCTAATGGTATTTGTGTGATTTTTGTTTCGGTTATATCTTTATATCTTCCTTTCTCTTTGAGACCACCGTGGCGATAACGTTTGACTGAAGGCGATGGCTTGTTTATTTTATCCCCTTTTTTTCTCACAACAATTCGTTATTCAGAAAACTATTAAGACAAAAAAATGGGGTTTTTAGTTATGCTACTAATAAAACATTTGTTTTTTTCTAAGATTTATAATTTTATAATATAGTTAGAACTAGAAAACCTAGTTACAAGAATTAAAATGCTCTCTTGCAAAAGACAAGCATTAATTTTTAATTGTATTCTAAGATAAATTATAGAGTCACCCATTCATTCCTCTAGTCGCTGTAAAAAAGTTAATTTGAAGTTCTCTTTGTGTGAAACACAATTATAATTCTTACTTTCAGCAATTTCAATTTAAACTTATCCGGGGAAAATAAATTTAGAATTTATTGAAAAGAATAAAAGGTTTGTGCTTTATGCATTCAAAATTATACTACATAATACCTGCTTTAAATAAAAATATTTCCGGTATAATATATTTTTCTTTAATATTATATTTTAAAATTCAGTTTACCATAGTTAACCTACACTCAGTTTCTAATGTTTAAACGGTATAAAGGGTAAGCATTGAAATTATCTTCTTTACAATTAAGAAACATAAATATTATAAATTCCATATTGAACAGTAAAGTAAAAAAAAAATGTAATTTAATTGTTTTGGTACGTGTGTTATCTAGTCGCTAAACAAATGTTACAAGCTTTTTATTATTTCATTACCAAAGTTACGTCAGTTCTATGTAAGCGATATTAATAGAAACGATACTAAATATAAGTACTCTACCTATATGTACATATGTGGCGCAAAACACACTTGTAAAAGTAGTACTTGTAAAAGTATACTGTATTTAATATACGTTTAATTGTACATTAACTATGCTTAGTGAATAAAATCACATGTTAACTAATATTTAATAATAGTAATAATAAACACCTCTACAAAGTATAAAACAAAAACACTTAAAAAACAGCTAAACTGTATCATTTAAAGTAATGGCTGCCAATTTCTTACCATATGTTTGTTATCTTATCGGAGATTCTCAAGCAAATTTAGTCACGAAATTTAATTTGAGAGCCTGAGCCGGAGCGATTGCATCAGATGCTTCCTCCATTTGAATAGAATTACAATCTAACTCGAACTAAATTCAACTCTACTACTACAATTAAAGAGGCAAATATCAGTTCACAGTAGAAATTTCATCGTTTCATGACTCGGTGTGCACACAATTGTAACAAAATACAAATGCATTGAAATGTATCTCTTTATAGTTAGGAAACGGAGAGCACGACGACTTTGTCGAATGCAATGACAACGGAGATTTTATCAGCTTTACCATTTTTCAAAGAAGTCAAGAAAGTTCGTAGAAGCTACTAAACTATTATAAATCGATCTTTTATTAGGTCTGTATTTATGTAATGGAATATCGTCTAAATTATAAAGATTTATTACTAAAGTATTATATGTGGTTTTGTTTTAAATACATTTACGTATAGAGATGTTAAAGACGATAACTATATAAACTATTAAAAAAGGTATCGCTCAATTAATAAATGATATTTTTATACTAGCTAACTGATTAAAGTTAGCATTTTACGGACATCTGTCCGCTATACTTATTATTTCTTGTTTAGATGTACCACAATTCTCTTATTAATGTAAATGTACAGAACTAACACGCAAGAAAACCATCAATTAAGAGAGATTTACCTATCTCTCTTAATTGTACATTTAAATTAATCTGAACAATATGTATTCTGTTAGTAACTCGTCACGTTATTGTAGTTTACCTTTTTTATTATTACAGCCTACTTTCCTTTATATAATAATAATATGGAAAATAAAATAAAAAGATTTGTTGATAAGCTTCTATATGGAATAAGTATATATCTGCTTGTTCTATATTATTATGTATGAGATGGCTGGCTAAGTGAAACAATCCCCTCACTTTTGTCGTACTTTCACTGTTAGATGCGTTTTTCACTTCTCGGCTTCGATATTACTATTATATCGATCTAATAGACAGTATTTAACTGTTTTCTAACAATCTCTCACTCAATTCTGTGTATTTTGCAAAGCCCTCCCTTTCTCTTTATTTTAAAAGATAAAATGAAACAACGGCATATTGTATTTTTTTTAATTAAAAATAACAAACATTGTATCCTTATGTTTCATAATATTATATATTTTATAAAATTTCGTTCGTTTATTGGTAACGCATGGATGAAGCTCTTATTAAATCATGACTATTAATACTAATTGAACATAATTTTATCAATGTCGATTCGATAAAAAAATATCTTTTGTTAAGTTTCGTTAATTTCTTTAAAACTATGAATTATCTCATTTTGGGTCAAGCTATCTGGTATCTATTACAATTAAATAAAATTATCTTAGTTGAATTTTAGACATTATACTTATAGTACATTTTACTTCAAACATTTTTATTTTAGTTTCATATTACGTACGTGAGACACCAATAATTAATTATCTTTTTGTATAATTTTGTATATTAATAATAATTAATTCTCCATTATTGTAAGGCTCAGTCAATGTTACATCAATAATATTATGAACATAAAGTAATGATAAATAATATTACACATAATGAGCCATAGGTATCTGGATAAAGGAAATGACTTTGAAATTGACTTCTTCCGATGTTATGTTGTACGTGAGCCATTCCACACTCCTCACTCCATGCCGATTGTGGCACGCAACAGGGCAAGATGTTTGATGCATTACGCTTTCATGTCAGAAGCTACGAGACCCATGATTATTTTTTGATGTGGTCATTAAATACTTTTATGTTTACATAATACTATGTATGTATTTATGTTATTATGGGGACAGTTAGGGCAGAAAGTGGGGTATCTTAACACTAAGTTACCTCTGCTTAGAATAGGCAGTGTTGTGTACGGGATACAACAGGAAGCTGAAAAAAATATAACTATTACCTGCCTTGGTGTTACAAAAACATTAACAAATATGATAAGACTTCAATTGTAATGACTGCCACAATATATGAAGTAAATATATTAGTATAAAAAGATAATTTTGAAATAGTTAATGTTTTAACTCGCATACAACTACAAGTGACTGCGCAATGAGGCGATGACTTCACACGTCGTGATCGATGACTCGGAAAGAGACCCATTAGCTCGAGGAAGCGGCGCTAGCACAGACAAGGCTAATAAAAACTTAATAAAAACAAAAAATACATAAATAAAAACTTTGATTATATTTTTGTATTATATAACATCAACCTTTTTATGTTGTAAAGGTAATTATGTTTTATGTTAGTTATCAATAAAAAACATTGTTTGCACGTAAATTATAATGCATTGAAGTTTCAAATAAGACAAATTAAATATTTTTATTATAGGAATTAGATTTATTTATTTAGATTTTTGTTAACTTGGACTTAAAATATGAATGGTATCTATTAAAATCGTGGCGTAAGTACGTAGGCATACTTTAGTGAAGTGTCAGAGTTATTAAATTCCATTTCAATATTAGTTTTCGTTTTTAAACATAAAATATACCTGCTGAAATATGTGTGATATATATTGTAATTAAAAAATTAGTTTTGTCTGTATCCCATTACACAAATAAAAAAAACTAATAATAAATAAATTAAATACAAATATTTCTTTAATGAACAATGAGAATGATATACCTCTCTGCTCCACGCTACAGTACAATATACCATCATCAGACTCACCACCTAGATGCATGGTTCATATCTGACGTGCGTGTGTCGTGGTCATTCCTTTCACGTACGTGCAAACTGTGGACGATCTTCCCCCTGTGGTTTTCCCTGAGTGATACAATTTGAGGGATTTCAAGCGTCGTGTTTACATATACCTTTACCCTCCACGCCGGGAACGTATCAAACGTTAGCATCTTAAGCATGGATGTCCATGGACTAAATTAACCATTAGTTAACTTACCATTACATGGTCTTTCAACTCGTTTACCTCCAAAAAAAAATATCTATATTGATATTAAGGAAACGTAAACATTCCTCTTTTAAATTTATTTAAAAATATATGTGAAAGTAATAAAGTGTGTATAGACTGCTATAGCGTTTTACAATTTTTTAGGACTTTAAAAGCATTTATTTTTTAGCTGATAAGCTATTAATTGTCGATCTGTGAAAAATAAAGTGTTTTCCCACGATAAATTTATCCGGCTATTCACAAGGAAGAATTCGGACTGATGTCGCGGGCAGATTGTAGACGTTTCTTACAAGTAGGTAACAATCGTGACGTCGAACATGTGGGAATTTTTATTCTTTTATTTTACAATATTTTGTTTTTTTTATTAGTGTTGCCATGTTGTTATTCGTTGAATACATTAAAAAAAACATGAAGATTCTATAATTTATTTTGTAATTTAGCATTTATAATTTATTTTTAAATAAATAAAATTTTATACAAGTAATACTGATTAACCTGGGTTATTTGTTGTCTCTTAGTAAATATACCTCACATTCCGTTGCGATAACAATTATTAGTTTAACATACGAATGTCTTTATCACTACATTCACCGCGATGAATGTTTTGAAAAAAAAATCTTGTTATTCAATTTGATGTTACGTCAAAAAATTACATACAATACATGTTATTCGTATATGGGAGAAGAATTTGCGTTTAATATTTTTTTTGTGTAAATATAAACACATATTACTTGCCCATTCTTAAAGTCAGTATTTTTTTTAAAAATTGAATAGGTTGAAAATACGTAAAAAGTTTAAATTCTCCAAGTTTTATATTAAATATTTTATTATTAAACCTAACCATCTAGGGTTAAAAATTAGACAAAGTCTCTGTCTGTCTCTGAAACAATACACGCCTTGACACCGCGATATAAAAATTAACATTAAAACGTAATATCATTGGAACATAATGAGCATAAAACAGCAATTAAAACCGTCGGGTGGCTGTAAACTTGCTTATCTGATTGTACCATTCCGAATTATGAAGAAACACGAGGTTGTGAGACTATGTATTCGTATATATATATATAGATATAACTACGCAGTACAATAACGCATTCATATTTTCACTGAAACACGTTTCGTTATGTCACTTGATGGATCAGGATTGACCCTGACTGCTAGACGTGGGATTTTACTTCGTGAGTTTTTCAAAGGACACGAAATCTTAAATATTTTTTTTTTTCACAAAGAATTACAGATTACATACGATCGTCCTTGTGCTTAACGAAATAATACGGTTATAATATAAGTTTCCTATTATTGTTCTAGATTGGAATTTTAAAAACAACAAAATATATGTATAGAGTTTTAAATATTTTGTATACGGTCTAGTGGTTTCTTGCGGCTTACATTTAACGAGAAGATAATTTATCTACTTATTTATTACACTACCGCTAGTTTTATTGCTGTTTAACATTAGAATTATAATTTTATGATTTTTTAGTTTGTACTATATTTGAAGATGACTGTATTTTTCTTATTTTTAGGGTTGTTATAAATTTAACTGGGTTGTAAATTAATTGTGAAGACATTTATATCCTCCTCTAAAACATATTATTTTTTCTTAACAACTAACAATGGCGTGGTTTCAGGCTATATATGGCACAATTTTTCAGTAATGACTGAGTAGCTATTATAATTTTGACATAGGCGTGCACCGTAATGTCTGAGTGATTTATATGTAAAAGTAGTCTTTTAACAGGATCTCTTTTTAACATACATTCTCCTATTGTGTAACGTTCTCTTTTTTATTATAAAAGAAGAATAGAACAGTACAGGATATTAATAAAATACCTACATAATTATATTTTAAAACTTGTGCGGCTTAAACACCTAAGTAAATGTCACATTTTGTAAATAATTTCTTTATAATATAAATACAGACATTGTGGTAGGTATTATCACACGACGGGCCTTGATTTGCGCAACAAGTGAACAGAGAATAGTTAAGTAACTATTATTCAACCAACCCGTGGGAATTATCGTCCATTGGCAGCTTTGTAAGCCGCTGGCACGGATTCCAGAATCGACATAAAAAACTAAAGTTCACCGCGCTTTGTTTCTTTTCGGTACATACAATGATGTTTGACCGTAAAACATAATTGTTATTACAACATTACTTAAGTAAACATTTTTAAACGCACCAGTTACTGTAAAAAGCGAAAAAGTTAATTATTACATAAGAATTCGGAGCATGAAACCTTTTTAAACAAATATAAAAACCTATTGTAACATACGTATAATATGTACAATACAATATGGAAAAATAAAAATCATAAACTGAAATTTTCAAGTTAATTAAAAACCAGAAGGAAATTACTTAATACCCAGAATCAGTATGACGCAGAGAAAAATGAGGGGATTTATTACGAGCGGGGTTATTCGTTCGCCTGTCCGAACAAATCTTACCCTCATTTTTAACGAAAAGAATAACGAATTGTACGGGGGTGTTTATTAACACGCATTTATCAGGCTTCCTTTATGAAGCAATAATAATCAATATAGTGAAGGTACTATATATAAAATGTAGGTACTAATCATTAATAATAAGTATTAATAATTTACGAAAATTCATTAGTTGGAATTGGTATATCTAATATCATTTTGTATAAGAGTGTAGAGTAATTTTGTATACTACTTCCAGGACTCCTTTCCCCATAAATTGATGTAACGAAAGGATAACAATTTCCATATATAATATATACCTATATTAGTCGTTATATATGTTAATGTTGTTGAAACCTAATAGCTAATCAAACAATCACTTAAAGTATAACCACTGCTCGCTGTCATCTGTAGTCTGTACTAAGCTGCGGGTAGGACGCGGACCGCTTCCATTAGCTGATTGCGTGCAGAGATGAATCCTCGTCAAAAGGAGGGCCACCACTCACCACTCACCAGCCACCATGTGTTGATACAATACGTATAACTCTCACTGTATTGACATAAGGATAGTTTTGGTATGAGAATAATATTCCATGTCTAATAATCTTAATGAAGGCGGTTTAATAAGAAAAATTAAAACGGTGAGTGGGTAAGTTGGCTCTTATTGAAATTTATTGGTTGTTGAAAGACTTAATTATTTGAAAGTAATTTTATGCTTCTTATAATATAAGGTAAAATGTTTTTTAATAAACGTGTTTATTATTTTTTGTTTTTATTTTTTGTATTCAGTCTTAATCCAATTTTTAATATTAATAGAGAAAAAAAATAAGATAAATATACCTTAAGCTATAATATAGCTTAAGCTATAGTATAATGTAGTATTGACATTATAAAGGGAGAAAGGTTTGTTTATACTCGCCCGCGTGGAGTTGAATATGAATGAAGGAACAAAGAGAGTGCGTATACGCAACTTCCGGTGTGCGGCGCCGCGCACGTCGCGCCGGGACGCAAGCGGCCCATAGGGTGACAATTACATGGGGACATTCATTAATTAATTTAATTAAGTCTGACGTTAAATATGATATATTGTTAAGATGTTAAAAACGTGCTATGAATATTACTTTATTAAATTATTGTTTAATGATTCTGAAACTGCTGAGCTATTATAAAAGGAATATTTCGTTCTCGGAATCGCCGTAAATATTTCACAGAATAGCGAGGCTTGCTCTACAGTGGTCCATTAGAGGCAATAGCAAAAGCTTGTTAGTATAAATCTTGGAGCAAAGCTCGGCTCGGCTCTGCGCTAGGTTAACCGTAAACTACATAGTAGCTTTAAAATTATGATGTCATTTGAAAGGACAAAGGGGAGGAAATGTAGAAGGCGAGCCCAATTTCGAACTAAATGTTCAATTTGGTTATAATGAGGTTTTGAAAAGTGATTCTATATTTTGTGAGATGGGTAAATACAACAGATATCAACTGAATGGCGGAACCTACGTGTATTATATAAAGTTCAATTTTATATTTGTTCTGTAAATGTGCTGTGTATTACGGAATACGTCGAGCAGTTCATTCACTTCAGCAGTTACTTACTTTTTGCTTTCTCTGTGGATCTGTGCATCATTGGTAATTTATTTTTTTTTCAGCTCAACACTGTGTTCTACTACTACTCCGTTCCTATTAGGACACTTCCGTTCCCCTCTTTCCGCCGGATTCAATGCTCCCAGCATTGCGTGTTAAATGGCGAAACTCAATGCCGCAATTCCTTATACAATTCCATGCATGTAATTTCTTATTAAATAAAAAATTATGCGTACTCATATTAGTCTCTCTTAATAATTCTTATAATAATGATTCTTAATACTCATATTAGTAAACGATAAATTTGTTGCTCCAATAATTCAAATACAATAAAATATGAAATTACCAGAGGCGCAAATAACGTTTGCAGTATACTCATTACTCGTAGAGTTATTTTCTCAATATGTGTTGCGGTTATCAGGGCGCGACGCTGACGCCGCTGTAGTTGCCGTACGTTTGTTATTAGGTATCCTGCAGTGTTTTTATTTCATTCTAGTTGAGTGTCGGAATATTTTCTTGCAATTTCTAAAAAAAGAAAGTTGAACGTTGATTTAGTTAAGACTTGTAATGAAATTATGAGTAGATAAGTATTTTCAGTCATTGGAAGGAAAATGTAGAACTAGCTAAATTATTAACTTTTTTAATAAATTATTAATATAGTTTTCATTAAAAAATGTATTGTGACATTTCAATACAAATACATTTACACTGCTTTTTTATTTTTCTTCTAACACCATAAAATAAAATATAGTACAATTCCAATCTTTTAATAAAAATTAAAAGGAAATATAATATATTTCACATTATAAATATTAATTGTTATGGGATTTGAAAGGTTCCGGAAAGTTACATCACTGTGTTAGATAAGCTAATGTACGAGTCCACGACGTCAGTGTTGCATGTGAATGTAATGAATGTCTTACTATATGTAAAGAAAATCCTTTAGGCTTAGTAGAGCGAGCGTGTTTCAAAATAATACCTGTTTTTTTAGATAGATATATGGTAGCTAAAAATATTTTTTTTTTGTTAAATAAAGAAAAATATTAATCTAAGAAATACAAAAAAAATAAAAGTCCCCGCATGATTACATCCAGTTAGTTACATAATGAAAATCTCAATGAGTGAAAATCGAGAAAAATCCGGTGACATATTTTTTTTTCAATTATATTTATAATTATACACATTTGTGTAATATTCGCGTTAAAGTTTTGATTTCACATATTTAAATAATAAAATATTTAAATATGTGAAATGTATTTTAAAAGATGGTCCTATAATAGTGTATTTAATTTTTTTAACTAAATTTGTTTCTATAAAAATCCTCACAAAGTATATCACTAACAAAAGCTAATAATTAATGAAAATTACTTCACTGTTAACTACAAAATGTTTTTTTGTTTATCGTCACACCTAATAGCTTCCTTTTATATTATCTTCATTTCCATTTTGTCCTCAAACAGGTGTTTTGTTGATTGTAAATTGACAGCCATTATGTTTTCCCAACACTTGAATAAATATTAGCAACATTATAAATTTTATTATTATGTTATTGTCGTGAAGAAAATTTTGACAAGGACACATTTGTTCTGCAGTTTTTATATAGTTTTATTTACGCTTTATTCAAATGTATATATGAGAAATTGTACGCGTATCTTATCCACCTTCGCTAAAGGTAATATTGCATCTGTATTAAATAACACTCATTTATGTAATACTCTATTTACTTTTTGGGCATAGATTATGGATATTTTTCTAAGTAATCTTAAAAATATTAAGATTATTTATTATTAATGCCCCAGATACCTATAGTTTAGTAGCTAGATACTAGCGATTAATGAAAGTGATTAAAAATCCGACTACATGGGTTCGATTAGTTTCTTAATTTGTATACGTTTATCAGTCAACAAGTAAGCTTTTCCTAGTCACGGATGTATAAATATAAATATATGGGAATTATCTAAACGTATATTTATATATTATAATAAGTATAGATGGAAAATATCATGCAAAAATCCTTTCCCTTTTATATTGTTAACATTTTAAAAATAACATTTTTAATTAACTCATGGCCGCAAAGCCTGCGCGGTTACAACAAATAAAAAAACTCAACGATGACGGCCAGCTTCACAATTGGGTGCCCTCGTTACTCACAGACCTACATTAAACCTACTTATGTGTTACATAGTTTATATGTTACAGCTTATAGTACGAGGTCCCATTGCATATATGTGCAGGTATCTGTTTTTTAATAAAACTTATTTTTAAGAATGATATAAATTAATAATAAAATTTGCACGCACGTGTTTTTTATATCAATCTAACATCATTTGAACGAAAATCACATAAGGAATTGCAAAAACAATGATTGCCACCTCTCAGTCAGTAACAACCCCAGAGCTGCCAGGTTTAAGCAGGTCATTTAAAGTTGATTATTTTCATTTACGTATTCTTCAAGTGACATATGTCAAGCTAATATGGTTGACTGTAAAATATATTTTAATATATTTGTTATTTCTGTATATTATGTTAAGCTACGCTTATCAAAAACAATTGTACGAGTATACCTACTATGGCAAAACATATTCAAAGGACTTTTTATCATGCTGGATCTCTGTAAAATATAACGTCACGTTGAAATTTACAATGGGTCCTCCCTATCTGCCACGTTCTTTTCATGAAAAGAAGTTAAAAAATATTCTCTGTTTATATTGTACGTTAAAAATACAAAATGTGTACGAAAATAATTTAACCATATTTTAAAAGTTTGATATATATAATAAGTATACATTTTTGTGAGATTACGATCGTAATCTCACAAAAATGTATAATATTCGTACGATGATATTTTAGGTACTTCGTTTAGAAAATATTTGTTTGATAATTTAAATTTCTATAAAGTACTTAGGAAAGCTTTCCTAAGGTATGTAAAATAAAAAAAAACTGAATTTTATATACATATTTAACGTAATAATTGGAACTCCATTACTATGAAGATAAGGGAATTTCTCTTTCTACTCTGCAAGTTTCTTGAATCCTTGGGGCCCTAGATCTGAGTATATGGTTTGAATTTCAACTCGATATGTCCAAGCTTGAGATAAAGGGTCTTGACAGACAGACAGACGGACGGACCACAGAGTGATCTTATAAGGGTTCCTTGTTTTCTTAACAAGTATGGAACCCTAAAAATGCATGACTTAAACGTGACAAAAACAATAAATTGTCAACGTTAGTTATATACATCTGAAATGAAACGAAACACGTATGTTTAGACGCTTGTGACGTCACGCAGAGATGCTCGATGCTCCATGCTCGATCACATGTTAGGCAAAGTACGTTGACCCCCTCAATGTTAATGTCAGCTGTTAGACTTGTCCGAGGCGTGTTTTATGTGTTTGTTACATTTAGTTATTTTTTGTTGATATTTTTTAACATAGATACTCTAGTAGGTAACGTAAAAAATCTGCAAAACACTAGAAAGAAGTTATTAATATTTTTTAATATCTTTTCTTTTATTTTTCTATTCATGTTTTGCATACTATATGAGATACATTATCCTGATTTCCATTTGAGTGATGGAACTCAACACCGGATTGTTTGCAACAAATGAAAATATAAAAAAAATATATCTAAAATATATTAATTAAAAAACAATTAATAATAACTTGTTATATACAATCTTGTTTCTTTATCTTAATGAAATAATTAAAGTGAAAATGTATAAGATTACATAATTATGGAATTAAAATATAACATGAATAAATATAAATTGAGATGCCTTCTCAATTTCTGTCTACAGAAAACCTCAAAATTACTTCGAACATGTTTCTTGTAGGTTTAAGTTAAGGCCCTAGGCTGTTCTGCCAGCATTGTATCTGAAATACTTTACGGCTGTCATAAAAGTACTTAATCCGTGGTCTCCAGTTCTCCACCGTGACATTCAGAATGAAGCTTGCTGAGTGTGGGCGTCATATATGATTCGTTTCGACTTGTAATATCGCTGCTATAATACTCCATAATTCAAATGGTTTACCAATTTTGGATTTCTGTATAACATTTGTGCCGTGCGCACAATTACAGAGAATAACTCGCCGGTACACAGTGTTAGACTATTCGAGACGTAAAATACGAACTGGGTATTTTTATTTATATTAAATTTAATAAAAGAGGAAAAATAAAATAGTTTTTTTTTAATAGATTTAATAGATCACATAACCAAAATATCTTACCTAATGACAATTTTTTATTTTTTTTTACAAATTATACAAAAAGGATATTTGCTTATTACATCTAAAATAAGAAAATTGATTATTCATTATGGAGACATATATCAATTAAGTTTCGTTTGCTTTTCTTTAATACAGTATCTTAATGCTTACGAGTATTTTCCATTGGGTCTTAAATGTTAATCTACTGAAAACAAACTATTTATAATAATTGAATTAAAAAACACTTATTATAAATCAGTATAAAATGTGCTCTCAACACCAAATCGGCTATCGTTTTAAATACAATCTCTTCGAATATTTATATTGGCCATCGATCATGTCTAGTCTAGTTTTTAAGTGCTTCCACATTCAATTACCCTAAAAGTAAGAGAAAGTTTATTGTTTCACACAATTTACGACGCGTCGGCCTATATTGCATATAATGAATCTTAAATTCCGTTCAATTTTAGCGATCGGTAGGTACCTACGAGAAAATGGCAAAGTCGAAATGAAATAGTGAACGCATTGTCGGTCCGGTGAGAGGAGTTCTCGGAGGTGCAGTGGAGCGCACTTAGAGATTTAGAATACAATGAGACGTGCTTCCGCAAGTCGAGTTACGTAGGCGCGAGTGCAGTCGGGGCGGCGACTTGTTTCACGGCACGGTCGGACGTGGACGTGCCGCGTGCGTCACAAAGAAAATGTTTTTGAATTGTTCTCGACGTTTTTGTATCGCATTCGAGTTGATGTGTCGTGTCTACTTGTACATGTGTTGCTTAGGTTTTTTTTATGATTATTATGGTTATATGTCGTTTATTAATAACAGTATTTGACACAGATAATAAATAAATATCCCATAGAATGTTTCTATATTATAATTTATTCGTAAACAAACGAATATATGACTTTAATGAACAAGTCTGTAGTCCCTTCCTTATTTTATTAGTAATCATGGTTATTTAGGGTTAGAAAGTGTACTTGTGGACTCATTAATCCACCTCAGCTCGTAAGTGAAGTTATAACAACACTAGTGTACTCGTATTCGTATACTGTGTAGTAGCGCAGTCACGCTACGCAGCCTCCACTTATCCATTGTTGTCTTGCGCCTTATGTGCTTTGACGTGTAGCTCGTATAATGCATCCTGATTAAAACACCTTTTAAGTATTATTTTTTTAATCTAAATTTATGAGTAATTACAGAAATATATATGTAATATCGATATCATTCCGTTTCTTGTCAGGAAAACTAGAAGGAGGAAGAAGAGGAAAGATAGTGAAATGCTTACCAATTCATAATTTTCTGCGAATATTTCCTAAAAATGGAGCGAGGCGTCTTTGTCTACTTTATACACGAAATACAATGTGAACCCAAAAAATATTAAATGAAAAAAATATATATTCAATTCTTATTATAATCACACAATTATAATAACTCCTATTATACTTCTTATCTTTCAACTAGAGGAAGTTATTATGCGAGCGCGGTCACGCTACCAAGCCTCCATTTATTCTTTAAGTCACTGCACCTGATGCACATGTTGACATACATATTTTATATGTACCTACGTATAATATTTTTTTTATATTTATCCTTACTTCCTAAACTAAATATAAAGTTCTTACTAAGATTGTAGTGTATTGTATTGTATTGTAGTTCCTAACCAGGCTACCAAAAAAGACAATTTTATAATTTAATTTATATTGAATTTTAATAATGTAAGCTAATGTAAAAATTTTGTAATTTCCTATTCAAATGATGGTCTCATTTGAAATATGCTATAAGAAACAACAGAGTAGGTCACGCTGACATTAACAATATCCAATGTACCATCACATATCATCTGGCTTCCATCTTCATTCGTTGTGCTTCCGAACTCCTAGCTTTCAATGCAACACTTATACGTGAAAAAATAATTTACAGACATTACGTGTACGTACTTTAGATTGGGAAATTTGAATAATTGAAATATTAATATTACCCTGGAACTATCAAAAATACTTGAATTATAACAAATTCAAATTTAATTACTTTAAAAATCAAAATTCAAAATCAAATAAAAATCAAATTCAAATTTGTTTTTATCTCATTTTCAGATTCCATGATGAGCGGTCTATGATCTACTAATACTAGGCGTGACAGGCGCCTGCACACGAAGATGACTTCTGAACGAGCTATTCCGCACTTGCGCGATATCTTCGGCATCAATCAACAGTACGATGGCAAGACCTACGATGAAAATGAAGACAAATCTAAAAAATCTGGGAAAAAGAAGAAAGAAGACTATCGCACATACGCCAATGGCGACGTCAAAACTCTTGAAAGACATCTCAGTATGAAAAAAACTATACGCAAGAAAATAATGCGCGATCTTCAACAGGCATTTGTAGAAGACCCTAACGAATTTAAGGTCGAAAATACAAGTCCGGAGAAACTAAAAGCGGAACTCAGTGCAGAAGCTGTGAAAATAGAAAAGAATGTTCGAAAAAATGATCCAACATTCTTAGATATGCTCCGAGGCGAAACAAGGGGAGAGGAGGCTAGGGAAGAACAGCCACCGGCGGAGAAGACCAGTTTCTGGCGACGTCTTACCATGAAGAATAAAAATAAAAGATAATCTGCTTAAATTCGCCGTGAAACACGTTACTCCGTTTATTACCCGCTTATTCTCGGATTCAGATAAGACTGTTATTTAAACGGAATCAACAAACAGACCACGTCCCTTTGTCCCGCGCTCGCTAACCAATTCTGTTTTTGTGATTCGAAATTAATGAAATGTATACAAAAACTGAAACAAAATTAAATGTCAGTTATTTTAAGTGATGATTCGTACATTTCAAACTTATTTAGATGGTGCTGAGTGTAGTTTGCAATTTCAGCCAATATTTATTAAAAGTTTCCGAGTTTCTAAAAGTTATCAGACAGTGTTTCGAATTTAATTTGAATGAAATTAAATATAAAATAAATAAATGACGGTAATAACTAAGTAGTTATTTACTAAGTTTTTTTTTTCATTTAATATAATTTGAAGTCAAATGCAAAAAAGATCAGAAGTGATATTGAAACCAACAGTCTGTTCTTTTCTTGCATTATACGTTTGAAGTTCAATATTGCAAATACGTATGAAAGTTTCTAAATACATAAAACTCTATCCTGAATAACATAAAACTCTATCTGTTTAACAAACATAATAGAGAATTTTACGAACCAGGTTATTTGTATAGTGTATATTTGTTTTTATTATTGTGAAATCGGTTTTATAAGAAAAAACATTGTTTTTCATATTTATCTTGTACCTATAATTTTAATCTATGGTTGCTAGTTAAAGTTTAACAATAGGATGATAAATGAGTAAAATTAAATACGCAGAATTTGCAGGTGCAATATAAATTATTTAAAAGTGACGCTACCGTGACTGAAGAAAAGGAAAGTCTAGACATATTTAACTATTATTATCTACATATCTATGTACTGTCATAATAATAAACTTATAATCTATTGATATTATAAATATTGGCCCCTATGCATTTAAATACTATAAAATTTCGATTTTATTGTGTTTTTATAAATTAAATATACATTTTTACATGCATATTATATATTAAGTATAGCATAATTAAACAATTTTTCAAAGCTTTTACCGGTTTTATTTTTAATGTTTTCTATTTTGGACTTACCTCAAATGATAAAGGAAGACTGTATTTACACTTCAAACCATTTTAATATGTTTACTTTTTCTGTGTACTTACATGTTTATAACTCTTTTAATATTTAACTATATCTTGTTGTATCAATATTGTCTACATGTAATTAGAAGGTTCTAGAAACAATTATACGCATAATATTAATAAGACATCTCTTTTTAACATAATTTATTACCTAAGTGTCAATATCTTGTATGGTAACGGAGTAATGTCGTCGGCCATTGTTACTTATAAAAGAATATCTCATTCTATATGTGATGTAAAGTTTAAGTCTTGTAAGAGTTAGTACGTAGAATAAGGTTCTAGTAAAAGAGGTGTATTTGTGTAAGGTAGCGTGGCAATCTCTTGTTGTGACAGTTTATAACTATAATACTATATAAAATAATTTTACACATTTAGTTATTTGTTTGATTTTTCACCTCATTATTTATTATAACGGATTTAAGGATAACTATAATTTTAGATAGATTTTTTTATTTAGTTAAAAGCCAGTCATATCGCAGGGGCACAAGTGTGTGACTGTAAACGTGACAAATTGAGAGTTCCTAGTCCATAAAATGAAATATTTAATCATTTATTTTATGAAATACACAAATATAGATTTAAAAAATATGTCTATATATAGGTACTATCGTTTCGTATCGTCTCTCAGATTGGCAGATTTAACTAGAGTAGAAACTTTACCCTTTATTACATATCATACTTATAACCTTTATTCCTTCACAAATACGATTATGATAAATTGACATTGCGGTTAAAAAAAGTAAGAATTCTGTAGCGAAATTACAAAAATTCAATCGAAAGTGTAGTAAGCGCTGCCATCTGACGCGCAATATCTGAACTTGATGGCATTGACTTTTAATCTGCATTGTAATGGTGCCATGTAAGAAAATAATAACAGCATTTCATTTAACGCCATTACAACTTTAATTAAAATTTTACGATTTTTATTATTACGTCACAACACGGAAAATCTTTACATAATAGTTTTTTTTTTTACAATTATGGTTCCGGCAATATATAAAAAAAATATTCTTATATTATACACTGCCGATAATGTCAGACAAAGCCTAGTATAGAAAGATTTTGGCAGGACGTTAAGATTTTATAGCTCGAGAATGAAGATGTCCGGAGTGGGACAGGCATGGTCCCGCTTTTCATGGTTTATTCTACGCAGTGAGCGTTGTTTTTTTATAATAAATTATCAAAATATGTAAAAAGTTCAGAAATATTGACTGTGTAGATTTCACTGCCTTTGGCAAAGAGTTAGTAGTAGTGTATACAATTTTTCCATACATCGTTTGAAAATCCTGCTTTTCCTCAAGGATAATTTGGTAACGGTACTGTTAATTGGCGGCAGTCGGAATTTAGCTTCACATTTCCACACCAGCACAGATATAAGAAAATATTTTATAACTTCACGCTGTATCTGCACACAGCAGGGAAAGCAGAAATATTTAGTTTCCTCCAGCGAGAATCGAACCCACTAATACCTATCGCGTTTACAATAGAACTCTTGTGCCCCTGCGCCACCTATCAACTTAGCTTCACTCTTTTATTGCATAGTAGATAAAAGTCAGAATAATACCTTGACCATATCGATAGGTACCTAATCGGTTTCTTCGAGACATTATATAGAGACACAACCCAACGTCGCGCTTGTATATATCCCTAATCGGGCATCGAAGCCTCGACAAGTTTCGTCAAACCGTTCCATTACGGTAAGTATGAACACTAATATATTATTTTCTTTATCGATGTAACTACTATAGACTATGTAATCAAATTAACTTGAAAGTACCTAGGCAAGTACCTAAATTATATCAACAGCTAGCCATGTTATCTAAACGTTAAAATATTCCAAAATAACAACAAATTTATTGGCTATATAAAGTTACTTGGTACAATATTTGTAATTCAGTATGGAACATTTATGATAAAGGATAGGCTAATAAAACTACAGGGTGGTTAAAAAGCATTTTTTAATGTTTAGGGAAGATAAATGAAACGAATAAATAGGCAAAAACATTTTTTTATTGAAAAATTTGCCTGTTTAAATTGTAACATTTTCATTTATATTTTTATTTATAATTTGAAAAAATCTACCACCGCTTCGGAAGATGTTCTTCTGTGGAGAAGAAGCGGCGCAAGAAACTCCACAGGCATCACCTTTTTTATTTGAATTTAATGCCAATTATATAATTTGTATTAAATATATTTCATATATAAAATAACCTACCTATCTACCTAATTTGATAGATCAAATTTTCTTACCGTCTATATCTACCTACGTCATCGCCCGGTTTTTAGTCATAATTTATATAATCCTGGAATAATATCAATTAATATCCTTAAAATTAAATATAAACTAAACACTATTTAAATCTTATCATAAACCTACGTGGCAAGTCATATAACTAAAGTATTTTACTCTTAACCTAGCCTATAATAATAGCATTTATTTACAACCTAACCTACACCTAAAATATATTTACTATATGTTTAAAATAAAGCTATTATTATCCTAACGTAAACATTACAAAAAAAACTACGTACGTACCTAGATTATAGAAAATACGTAGGTATTGTAAATACAGTGGTTTGTAGGTAGATTGTGTTAAAAACACAGTGGTAACATAGGAAATGAGAAACTTGCATATATACAGCCTTTACAGCTCATAATACCCATAGTAAGAAAATTTGTTACTTCGATTTATTAATATAGTAATTTATATAAGGAAGAATACATTTACAGCACCTAACACTTATTAGGGTTTTTTGTTTAAACATTTTTACAACATTTAAAATTATAACAAGTTGTGTTTAGTGTGTATAGTATTAGTAAGAGTACAAAATGATCGAAACTTACAATGAATCCTAAAAAAAAAAAATCGATATATATATATAATAGGTACATACCAATAAATCATATAAGCCTTCAGATAATATTTGAAATTTAAATGAGCAGTACAAACGAAATAGCATTCTGCTTTCATCCGAATTCAAGTCGTTCTTGATTTTTTGAAGTAATATTTTTTGACATTGGCTGGTAGCAACAATAAGTTTTCTCACGCTCTCTAGCAGTAAAAACCTGATTTGCACCTCTGGGTAGACGTATACGCATTTGATATTAAATACTTCATTCTGGATATAAGCACACCATGCCAAATTGATGATACTCGGACCTAGTTTCAGGCAAACACACTAAGACCACATAGTTATAGCCAAAGCGACAAACCCAAACATACACACCAATAGACAGTACAATATTCAAACGAGATATTATTAAATAATTAATTTATATATCAAATATATATTGAAAAATTAAAAAAAATACCTATTCTGCAGTGTAGTTCTCTATTAAATAAAGTATCCCAATGGTTGAAGGCGCACGCAACATTTTCCAAATGAGATAAATAATTTTGAATATAAAAATTAAAGGTATAGGTGAAACTTACAGAAATAGGCAAAATTAGTGATCATCGTCTCAAGTTTTACCAACGCACCGTGGGTATGCAACTGGTACTAACTGTAAAATTAATATCCAAAAAAAAAACAATCTCTATACCGATGTATCATAAGGTGAAGTGTACTGGATAGTCATGCGTGTATAATGTCTATTGTAGCCATAGGCTGAACAGTGGAGTCCTCTACCGCTTGTTACAAGCTCAATCAAGTATGGTGCATTTTTGCTGCTGACTTTCTTCGTGAATCTGCACATGTATTAACTGCAAGATATTCAAAGGGACACACAAAAAACTAAGTTACAACAAAAAATCATTTATTGTGATGAAATATAAAATAATTGCATGCTTTTATTTTTACACACAACAATTATTTCTACAAGTAAGATTAAATGTTTTCGTACCAATTTAGAGGCAATTTATAAATTAATGAAGGTAGAAGAATAGCTGCAGAAACCATCAACTGTGAAGAGATCAAACAACACGAGGACAAGCAAATAATAATTGATAATATACTTAAAATCTAATTATTTAGTTATAATACGATGGTTTGGTTTTATATATAGTTTACCTGGTTTATGTTACGCCTATTTTCGCGGTCTGTTAATTTTTTTGTCATATCGTTATATCTATCAATTCACAAAGTAGAACTTTGTAACTGCAAAAAATCCGTTGATATACTGGTTGCTAAATACTATCCACTGGACTTCATTTAACGCATGAAACGACGCCAGCAACTGCAAAAATTACATTAGGACACGGAAAACTATTTACATGCCAAAAAACTTACCCTATTGCTAACGATTAATTATTATTTCTATATTTTCCCTTTCGGTATTATTATTATTACGAACGTTACTACTGCCATCTCTGGGTAAGTCGGAAAATGTTAACTAAATATACCTTATATAATTGTGCTTCAACCATTTGTATCCGCAACTTCACGACGCGACGAGATAAGGAGACGTGCAGGCGGTAACTGCAAAAACTACGTAAAGACACGGCAAAAGATTATGAACAAATTTGAAATTATCTAATTACCCCACCTGTACCTTTAGAATTAAACAACTGCCACGATCGAACTGCCTTTTAGGTATTTGAGTATATCTTTTATCTCATTAATAAACAGACAGTGCTCATCGACATCACCAGTCAGTCACTCGGTTAACTGCAAACTAAGATGCAAAAACACCTATACATACATTAATACATACATATACATATACATATATATATATATATATATATATATTACTAAATGTTGATTACATTCTAATTAACCTAAGCGTATGCGTTACATATGCATTGTTTTAAATACATGCCATTTCTAAAAATTAATATACTGAAAACTTCATATGTATATTGCTTTGTAATTAATTATTTTACATAATTTATACCTCACTGGACAGAATTTACCTTAGATCAGCACCGGAACTTGCGCGGAATCTTTCAACTGTAATTTGATGAAAAATGCGTAGATTCGAAAAGACAGCAAAAATATATATATTTCGAATTTTTATTCAATATTTTTTTTCTACACAAAAATAGATTATAATATATTAATACCGATATTATCGCACCCGGCTTTTGGAATACGTTCCATCTATAAGTGAAGACTAGACCCTGTGAACAGGTTAAAATCGAAGAATATAAGCAATTATGCTGCGATTGTCACACTGGACTCCGAACGCCGGGTAGAACTGCAATAAGATATAAAGACACGAAAAAAAGAACGGTTAAAATTTAAGTTTAATAAGTATTTTACACTACTTCTGTTAATATAGATATAATGTAAATGTAGTCAAATATTAACAAAATCAAAACGCAAAATTATTAGAAAAGAACACAAACAAAGAGCAGATTCTCCTAAAAAAACATTCTTTATTTCTATAATAAGAGCATCAATCAATTTAGAAAGCTCTGTCTTTATGCCTGCGTCGTTTTCGTAACTTGTTTATCAGAACAAATAATATTTTAAAGAAATGGCTGAAAATAATAAATAAATACAGGAATAATTAATTAATAATAGATAGTAATTTAAGAACGTATATTAAGAGATTTTCCAAATTTATATAAATGTTATGCTATAATAACATCTTTCGAACGTAACTTGAACTTAGAAATAAATTTAAACATCAAACTATATCACCACCCACTTCCACATGATAAACACAATACATACAATACATTTTGCTAATATTAACTATATTTGCCAATAAAAAAATTAAAAAATTTTCAAGACTCCACTTCACACCACGACACCAATAAACCACTACATACAATTCATAAATTAGTTAATTCGGTTTTTTATCTAGAAAAATAATTAAACATTGAAATTAATTATTATACACACCGTTATGGCATTCCTATTTTTAATTTTGTATGTTAAATTTCACTAATTCACAATCACAGCAAGTAACTATTACATAATATTCCTATCACAAACAAATAAAACCAATAACACTATCCGACAGACAATAATTTAATGCAAAATATTAAATCAGGCAAATTTAATATAATTTTATGATTTCCGTTCAGTTGTTAGGGCACTCCTACTTAAGCACTTAAAGCGTAAAATTGACTTGTCCCGAGCGAATAGCACATTTACGCAAACGTATATCCTAATTATCTCCCAAAAGCACATTTGATGCTCGGCCATGATATATGTTATCTATTGTACAAACAATGTGTATGTTAAGTAAAAATACAAATTATAAACTGATCAACAATACTTCACTAGTTCGGAAGTCGACAACACTCCACTAATACGGACAGAATTAGCCACAGCAATTAATTGTAAATAATTTCAAAGTGACATTCCATAAATCATCAAAGCCTCTATTAAAATAAAAAGCGTTTAGTACAATAAAGGGGATAAAGGTCTGTATATTACACAAACACCGATGAGTAGCGATAAAATGTATAAAAATTAAAAGCACATTTGTTGCAAAAGTCATGAAATACTTGCATTGCTTCTATCGTACCGTAGACAATGTGCTTTAAGAATAATAAAGTGATAAGAAAACTATCACACCAGCTAAACCTGCAGTTCTCCAACTTATAGAACCAATCCATCTAGCTCCATGCTCATTCATCATGTTAAAAAGTTAGCAACAATGGTGCACAAATTGAAATATCACAGAACATTTTGTATTCAAAATAAACTGTGTCTACTAAATGATAGTCGCTGAAATGCAAATAAAAGCATCTATTTTATGAGAGAAGACCTGGACAATGCAACACTGAAGCGAGGGGAAACAAAATGACACCTATTGGATTTATTAGCGTTTTGAGTCATTCACTCATGGTGTATTATCAAGGGAATACCAAAGAAATCATTTTTGTCATGATAAGCAGTAGTTAGGACGATTTTTCGAGCTAACAATTTCATTTGCAAAGAATCTAATTGGCATGAGTCACTGAACATTGAAGCAGAGTTGGTGCAATTTGTTGTTTTCTTGTAGTTCAATGAATTCGATCTGTTGGTTTGAAGTACGTTAGTTCAAAGTGACATATTGATTAATCCTATTAGAGGTGATATTTTCTCAAACGATTTAGTTGTTCTGAAAATAAAATATTGATTGGCCTACTACGTGCTTGGCTACAGATATAAACAATGGTAAGTTGAAGCGAATTTGATATCACAACAATCATTATTTGAATCAATAACTACTACATCAATTGAGAAGTGATTAAAATTGGAATTATATCTAAATGTATAGTAATTAAAATATATACGAAATATAATTTTTAGAGTAATAAATTGTTTTACAAAAAGCATATATTATTATACAAATGTTATGGATATATTACAAAAACCTTAATATGGGAAAACTGGGATTTTATTAACAAGATATAAATATAATATTTGTACATATTTTACGTACCGTATGCGTTTGCCGATGGTCAAATGATCCTAATAACTTTAAAAGGCGTAAAAAGCATCTAGTATAGTCAGTCGGCAGACAATATATGCTGTATAAAAATGCAAGCCTTTTCACACTTTATAGCAAATATTTTACCAAACTCGTGACCATGTCTAATACCGAATAACCCCATCTAGCCTCATGCTTGTTTGAAAAAAATATTATCAATTGCCGATGCTTTAGACGGTTAGCCACCACATGTATCGCACATATATAAAAAACCTATATCCATAGATATCTTGTCTGAAATAAATAATTATTTAACTTATATGAAGTAAGCGTTGTTAAGTTGATCTACGCATTCTGTGTATCCACATGAACAACACGATAAACTATCACGAGACGCTTTAAAACAATTTATTTACAAGCTTGCAAAACTAAAACAAACCTTCACTCATCAGAGGCATCCAAGTGCAATCTGTGCAAACTGTGAAACGTGATGACAATCCCTATTATGTAAATACTAAAATCCATGCTTTACCAGGTTTACCCAAATATTCAATTCATTATAAACGTAAATTATAATATATACTGTAAGTAAAAGTTAAAATTAATGTTATTCTGAAAAAAAATATTTAGTGTGTATAAAGATTTCTTGAATTGTGTAACACTTGCCTCACAGAATATAAAGCAAACATAAAATATAGAGATAAGTAATGTTAATAATTAACAAGTAATATTTAGGATTAAATTGTGTCAAAGCTTGATTCTTCTCTCTTCACTCACCTTTGATAATATTAATTGTTTACCTTTCATTATTTAAAAAAGAAAATAAGGTCTTGAATATATGTAGTAATATAATATAAAAAAAAATTAAGCTTTTGTTTTCAGTTTTCTATTCCTTGTAGTGAAAAATTTCAACGAAATTTCTTTGTAATTAAAATTACATTTAAATCAATCCTTTTAATGTATTACTTTGTTTATAAAAATATCAAATTTTCTTATTTCTGTTTCTAATTTCTTAAATATTAATAATCAATATTTTATATCAATATGTATAATTTTCTTCATTCTTCTGATATCTGTAATCTGTTTGCAAATAATACGTAGATTTTCAAGCGTTTTACTATTATAGATTTTTATTTTTTTACTATTTTTACAAGTTGTTTAATATCAAAATAAAATATAAAATAATTGAAATTCGAATAATAGTGGCCTGGAGGGTAAAGCTTACTGTTTGTGTTTAATAATTGCATTGGAACTTTTACATTCAGCGTGTAAATAGTACTGTACTATCTGATAAATATATAATTGTATTCCGAAATTTTAACGAATCAAATCTTCTTATCTCGTAACGATAATACTTGCACTAAAGATAAACTGGCACTGGCTATATCTATTCTATTAGTATTAATCTTCCTTTTCACGCATTTTCAAGATTATCAAAAAACGTTTAATAAAATATATATCCTCAGATTTAAATTTCTATAGAAATCAATTTTCTTTGTGTAATATTTGCAAAATATGCTTGTAATAATATTTTAAGCAACTTTCGAGCTGAAATGTAATTGCTGAGTATAATGTAAAATCGAATCCTCTTCTCTTTCCACATACATACTACAAATATATACAGTAGATAGATATTCAATCAAAATGAAAGAATTATTTCACCACAAAACACTCGAAACTCAAACTCGCGTAGATATCAAACATTATCAACAACCACTACACATATTTATCTTGTAACAATACGAAATCCTATACGAATTTTCATTTTATTTTAATGAAGTGAGTAATAATTTCAACGTATTTTTTAAATACTTCATATTTTAAAATTCATGTCGTTCTTTGTGAATCATGTATTTCATTTCTCTTGTTTTTATTCTTAATTTTATATCAATTAAGTTTGTTTAAATTTTTTGGCATCTTACGTAGTTATAGAGTAAGTATATGGTTGAAATATTTCAAAAGTTTATGTAATAAATAGAAAGAGCTAAAAAGAAAAAAAGATTAGTTAAGTAGTTGCAAAAATAAAAAAAACTGTATTATTAATTTTTGTGTTTTATTTTAGTTGCATTCACAATATTGTCATTTTGTACATAATGATTTTTAGGGTCTTAACAAAATTTTAACAAATTTTATTTTGTAAATATTACAATTTTCTGGATATTCTTCTTTACAATTGTTTATTTTCACGTACATAAATCACCGATTACGAGTTTTAAACTCTTTTACCTTTAAAATTGTGTGAGCTCTGCCTGTAAAATATGCCCGGAGCAATGACTTTCGTTTAAAAGTCGACATCTTATCAGTTTTGTTTTTTTTATTTTCAACTGCTTATTGTGTTGTATACTCTGTCTTAACATTTATAAAATCATAGTTAAGTTTTTATGATTTCTTTGTCAAATTTCCTCATCATATCGTATCTATCAGCATTGAATCCTTTTTTAAATCCATATAATCCAAAATCCTTTTAATTATGTTTCATTTGAGGTAAATTTAGAAACAAAATTGGAAGTATAAAAAACCGTCTACTAACTAGCCTAATAGGTGTTAGGTTACTTTGCCTATAAAAAATATTAATGTTTAATATGAAATTATGCTATCCTATAAACCTTAAGATTAACCTATACTATGTATGAGTCTTATAACATAACCTAACCTAGCCTATTTTTATACCTAGAGGAATACATCTATAAATAAAGTATTGTCAAATGCTGGATATCATAAATTATCTTAAATATTCATTCTAATTCTAGAATTAGGCTAGCCTAATGTAAACTTATATACTTCCGTCATCGTCCGGTTAACGCATTTTTAAGCAATAAATAAATTAAATTCTTTTTATGCCTAACTCAACTCCAATCTAATAATTCATGTACGGTATGTATATAAATAGAATAAAAGCTACCTAGATATAAAAAAATAAATTTAAATTAGTATTAATGAAATATATATACAATTTATGTAATATATAAAAATATTAGTATATGTAATATGTAAACTACTAACTTCTTTCTTATTTATTTATATCTAAATACTAGTAAATCTTTAAAACAGAATACATAACAAAATTTGCTAGATTAATGAACTTACGAAATAGACTTGCTTTAATATCCAAAAAGCTTTAATAGCGAAGGAGCTTTAGTTTCCATACTAACTAATGATAATAACTAATAACTTTACGTAATTAGCTAACTGCCAACAAGCCTGCCAGAAGCTCCGACTCACTAAACATCTGAAAATCAATCGATGATAAACCATTACTGATATCAGTCCTTACATCTAACATTTTTACCTAATAATTTTAGGTGTTATTTTTACGAATTAACTTTGATACCTTAGTATGTAGTTTTAAATTATATTATAAGTATATATTAGAAAAAGTGGCACGTCTCAAACTAACGAGTAGTTTATAGATGAACGCGTATATCAAAATTTTCATAAGTCATTTAAATTTTAACTAATATAATAGAAACAAACAATTCTTAATTAATGAATACCTGAGCAACTGTTACTAGAAAGATCCCTAATCGGGGACGTTTCTACTGGAGACCGGCTATCCTGAACGTACCAGCGCAAACCATTCGATTCGACAAACATTATTCGTGATGCTAATTGTATTGGAGTCTGTCTGTCAATTGTAACGTACGTATCGACGTATGACCTGCCACCGATGTTCGATGAGTTTAACCGACTCTGCAGGACAAGCGTTGACATTTTTAATCAAGATTTACATATACATTTCCTGAAATATAAGTCATTTCGTATTATCAAAGTGAAAACAAATGTTTAATTTATACTAGTGATAATTTATATTAGTGATGTACATACTTTATCAAGTATGGTTATACTGTTTTAAATTCGTATGTTTTAATAGACGTTGTAAAACGTTGCGAGTGGCCGTAAAAAGAACTCGTATATATACCTAATAACCGAATCTTTTATGATAATGCAAATATTTAATTTCTTTTGATTTCTCTCATCTCTTTTGCCAGAAGAAATAATATGTTGACTTCAATAATTTTAGATTTTTTGTTTATACTATTTTTACTTTGAAGTTGTTCAATATGAAAATTAAATATTTAATACATATTATTTTAATTGAAATTCGTCCAGTGGTCTTGACGCTTAAAAACTTATTTGGGATTTGCAATGAATCCATAGCATACATTCCCGTTTGAAAACAATAGTTTCCAAAAGTTATGACAACTTTACAAACCATTCGGGGTTTATTCATTGTGTACTTATTTATATATACATATTCAAATTATATCTGATCGTTGTCTTTTCGTGGAAAATATTGAGAAAATCTACAATCGTGGTGTCTATCAATGTAATTATAACCTAAAGCAATGATTTTTGAAATTTTTGTTCTCACGCGTTTGCTCACTCTAATCTAATAATAATAACATATTTCAGCGCAACATTCACTATTGTATTTTGGCAAACTGCCCTTTACTTCCTTTTTAAAAGCTTTTATTTAACTTGCTTTCTTTTATTTAAATCGGTTTATAAATAAAAAGTAGAAAGGCTGTAACGAATATTTGATTCGTTCGGTTGCTAGAAAACAATTTGTTTATTTAATTGCATGAAACTTTAATTTCCAATTAGGGAATATTACCTTTAACATGATAATGTTTTTTATTAGAACATGAAAGTAAATAATTGAAAAGTAAATTAAATAAAAGTGAAAAGTAAATAATTGCGCAGTTCTGGTGGGCGATTTCTTACTTTGCTTATGCACTCTCTTCAGATAGAAGTTCTTTAAAAATTCAAATAGCTGTAATTTTTAAAATCTAAATTCATCATTAATATACTATATATCGATATAATAATAGTTTCTTAAATTCTTATATTAAATCTTATTTAAAACCATAATTTAGAAAGTCATAATAATACACGTATTTTTCTTCTAATATCTGTAATCATTATGATTGCTAGAGTAAAAAAAAACGATTTTTAGTGTATTTTACTGTTTTATTTTATCTTTTACTGTTAAGATCTTTAATACATGAACTATGAACATTTCAGTATAAAATTTTTATTCTAATTGAAAATTGGCTCAGCCCATTGTTTAAAAGCAAGTACATAGAAACTTATATATATTTAACTTATATATTCACCGTGTTATATTCTATAGAATAGGTTTACGGGCTAGTTTTCAACCACAAATTTTGTATTTATTGAACCTAAAAGTAGTAAAAATTCAAGCTTTTGTAAATTATGCTAACTGAAGGCTAATTGTGTTAAAATTTATGCTTACGTAATTTTTATTTACTTGTAGCAGAAACATGTGACGTCACCTTTATATTTGTACCTGTTGTGTATGAAAAGCCAGTTGTTTGCATTTATAGTCAAGGTTGTCTCATTTTGGTATTTATTCTTTTATTATATAAATGATAAAACCAACGATAAAATAAACGTATGCAATTAAATTGTTAATAAGGAAGAATTAACATATCGTTATTTAAATTTGTTCATAAATTATATGTTATGACGCTTTAAATTTAAAATAATCTCTTTAAAATATGTAATAAATTTAAAATATAATAAGTGTAAAATTTTTGGAACCTGATCCTACACAATATTACTATAATTATTAAATTTATTGTAATCATATTTATTCTTATGCTACAAGGACCACAGACATTAATTAACGTCTTTACGTCTAAAAAGGAAATGTACCTACATGCACTTTATTCTCCAAAACGTACTCTTACTGTGAGAGCATACTCTTTTTACCATATTGTAGTAGTGTAATTTAAAACAATTCCCATTTATCATTATATTTTCATTGTATTGTTTCAGACAATAAAATCATCAATCATTTTAGTTATTTTTATCTGTAAATATTTTTTTATTGATACAGCATATCATACACCATTGTGATTTACTTATGCGTTTAACATGTTTTTGTGTCTTTTTATACAAAATATATATATTTGTCTAAAATACAATTACAAAATTAGCAATTCACACTGCATAAACGTGGCAGGTTTAATTATTCTTAATATTTCTTCATTTGAAGAAAAGTATTATATCTTTTATTATGTATTTATAGCTTTTTATACGTACAACTGAATTAAACAATACTTACTTTTAAATTTGTTGTTATACTTAAAACCATTTTTGGAACTGCCCTGCAAATCTTATCTATTAGTACAAAGAGATACTCGTATCTTGTAAATGCCAAAGAAAATATCGACGTAAACTTTTAAAAACTGCAAAAGTACTCAAATTAGTATTTTAAAGCCTGCATAATGACCGCTGTGTATGATTATTCTTGTTTGATATTTCAATCAAAATGTATAAAAATACATTCATATAATAAGTTATGTATCGATTTTATAACAAATAAACGTATAGTTATTTAACTACTATCTTTTATGGAGATGAATTTTACTTATTAATCTTTTAGGGATTTAAATTAAATGTTTAATTAATTTAAATGTTTTCTCGAACTGAAAATTAATCTCTTTTCTAGTATTATAACAAAGTCATTTGTTTTTAGTGGTACTAATTAATTTTATAATAGTTATAAAGTGGTGAATTTTTGAGTTTGACAATATAATAAAAATATGTAGGTATATGTATTCTCAATATTTCATAAAAATATGTATTCTTTTTTACTTTACATATTTCAATCCTATTTCTGTTTTCTACTGTATTTTATTCATTACTATACCACCTACGTCTTTCACTTTAATTTGTCATCTATTCTATTCATTAATAAGTATACAAAAGCTTACTTATTACTTTACTTAGCCTTACTTATTTGTCTATTCATGAATTCCTGTATCTATCTGATCTATCTTTTTTTTTTCATTTCCATAATAAACTGTATGCAACAGAAGCAATATTGTATTTTGATTATTTTGCTGAACCTGCATTTAGCAATGCTATTGTTACCTTATAACCATATTTGTTTTCTTAGTTTATTAAAACAAAAGATTTAGGATTAAAATTATTTTATTTCATCATTCATTTATTTTGGTTCATACTCTCTTGTACTTCTCCAAAATTTAGAATGTTATTATTCATTTAACAAATATTAAATCCCTAAGTCTAATTAAATCTTAATCATTTTTTTGGTTTCTTAGCGTTTACTAACAACTATTAATTTACTACTAATCTACTAATAGATATTAGTGATAATCCAAAACATTTTTTTAGTAATAATCCAAAAAAAAGTATGAAAGGATCGCATAACGTATCAGAACAACGAAATATTTATTATAGGATAATTGTGATTTCACAATAAACATGATAAATTTTGTTACATTATTAATAATCGCAATGTTTTCTTTTAAAATAAAAAAGTAGTTTTGTTTTGCTGGTTTGATAGTTATAACTATACAAATAAATATATACAAATGAGGTATTCTATATTGACGTCGTTGTCGACGTCTTGTTTCGTCATTTGTTGTAGTCTTTTAACGTCTTTCTTTGAGTTTTCCTTTTTTTTTATTTTCTTTATGCAAATTAATAAATATATAAATATTTTTATGATAACGTTTTGTTATATGTGTTTTTTTTTTACTTCTTATATTTCTTTCTAATTCCCGTTTTCTATAGTAGTTTATTCATTACTATGCCGTCTACGTTTTCTACAATAATTTGTCATCTATTCTATACACCAATAAACACACAAACAAGATTCTACTATGAATTATCATAATGTCTATCCTGCAATTTTATTTCGTCTCCATATTTAAACTGCACGCCACAGGATATATGTATATATCGCAATTATTAATGCTATTATTTCCGTATAAACATATTTATTTCCTTTATTTAGTAACAGATTTGGGATTCTTTTTTTTTTATTTAGGCTATAGTACTTTTCACAACAATCTTTCTAATCGTTAAAGAGCTGATCATCAAGGCATTAATTCGTTTAGGTTCAAGCCCGTACTATTCAAAAATATTGAACGCTATTAAATAAGATCATTATAAATAGTTTATCCCCCACAAAGGTACTGCTTGGGAGGGCTTTAGCTCTCTCTGTACAAGCTAATCTAAATTTGATTTCCATTATCCTTTGTGTGTACGTAATAACACGTACTAAAGAAAATATATGAGAAAAAGTTTTAACCAACGAAAATTTTTCATTTTGGATGCTTATTTAAAAATGTATTGCTTATGATTTCAAGAACAATTATAATAATAATCATCTAAGATTATTAATGTTACATTTTTGATATAACTGAAGATGTATTTTTATTGGAATTACCTAATAGTATTTTTTGAAGCTCAAATCTTAACACTTATAAACGGTTTTGTTTTATTATCAGTATTTTTGCAAATAATACATTTTCGAACGTTTAAAGTACCAATATATTTGGTAGTAATATCATAATCCTTAAACGTTTTGTAGTTTTTTTTGAGGTTATTTTTTCAATTGAGTTGATTTCTTGGATAGCTGTAATCAATTATTTACGTCACATAATTTTATTACAAACATTTTTTTTACCTTTTCTACTATAAAAAGTAATATTTTCAATAAATTATTAATCTCTTCAAATCTATTATTGAAAATAGTTAGAACTGAAGTATCTATATGTTTTCGACTATCGTCAAATAACGGCTTCGCATATTTAGTATTTTATAGGGAAATTAAATTCTTACGTTTTTTCTTTATATGTTAACATATAAAGAAAAAATGTAAGAATTTAATGAATGTAAGAATTTATATGAACTATAATAATATATTTTCCTTTAAAATTACTTCGCTTATCACAATTTTATCTAAATAATAATTCTTTTCATTATGAATGTTTAATGTGTTATTTTATTTGTTGCGTATTTTGTTTTAGTTTAAAGTAATTTAAAACCAATAGTTAGTTTAGTTTTCTACAAAAGCAGTCAACATAGTAATCAAATAAGTAAGTACAGCATAAATTACGCATCCTCATATGCTATATTTTATGCAGAGTTAAGGACAATATTGTAATATATATTTGAATTGGATGAGAAAAATATTTAAGCAATTATTTTGCTGGTAAAGAATAAAGTTAAAATTATATCCACCACTAAATCCTACAAAAGCTCAACTTTACCTAGATGTAATAAAATCTTTCGTTATGATTTCAAGCTGTAAAGTCTTTAATAAAGAACCGTAACAGGATTTTTTGTCCTGAATTGAGCGATGACTCTTGTAAATTATATTATATTTTTGATGATTTCTTTTAAGACCGTTATGGTATAATGCATACTACATTTTTTAAAAATTTTTTTAAACATATGGAGAAATTATCAAAACTGTAATAATTTGTTTCAGAGAGGAGGTTGATATGAATTTCCCATATCAATGTCCAAGAGTCTAATGACTAATCTAACTGGTAAATAAGGATAACAATTCCACAATTCCTTACATTGAAAAGAGTTGCTATCTCTTTAAAAAGTTATTATTTTACGTTTACTTTGAAATATTTGCTTTTAAATTATCTGTTAACACTTGAAAAATTGCAATTATTTATTCAAGGTCATATTACAACGCAATAACACTACTTCAATGAGTATATTCAATATTAATTTAGTGGTAACTATCTGTGGTACCTAAAAAATGGAATCAAATAGTACCCACCTTATGTTTTATCCTTGGTATTTCTCTTGAATTGATTTTCAGGTCAATTAAGGATCTACGCGTCAACCGGGCGATGACTCTGCCATTTTAGATTCTAACGGAACTTGCCACTTCTCTTAATAAACTCCAATTCCCCAGACATATTATAAATATGTAATATAAGCTAAATACTACATTAAAATAAGTAAATAGCCTCAGCCTAAACCTAAATTATAAATATCCTAAAATACATATCGTTATATCCGACCCTCAACACTACACTATGGGAAAAGGTATCGTGCCGAACCGCTGGGAACAAGGCTTTTATAGTAATCATTTGATACGCCCCAGCAGCTACAATCCGTACAAATGAAAGAGTCCCCAAATAGAATACTATCTGCGCAGACTTGACTACTTTTTGAATTTAGGAGCATAGCCATTCTAGAATGTTCTTTGTCTGTTGAAAAGAGATAATGCTATAAGACTAAAAGAGAAAACTTATAATTTCTGGAATATTCCATTGAAATTATAGTCCAAGAGCCACCGCCCATTTCTTAACAAAAGATAAAAAATATTATTTTATCGTGAAACACTGGTTATTATGCAGTACTGGTACTGGTAATACTAGCCCATTATAAGTTAAATTATGTAATTGTACACAATTTTAATAATAATAAATTTCAACAAACCGGCGTTAAAACAATATACAGCAATTAAAAAGCAAACAATATCTATAAAGCATCATATTTTTTTTTTATTTTAAAGTTATATTATTGCTTAATAAAAATGTATATTTAATAATTTAAAAGAAGTTCAAAAGAAGTTACTCTGAAATTCATAACGTTTTTAATTATTTTAACAGCAGTAATAAATTACAGTAATAAATGTTTAACTAATATATAAATCTATTATTAAATGCTTCTGCTAACTTTTCATATAGTACAATTGCTTCATAAGAATTTAATTAAAAGATGATTTT
>FAPJ01009178.1:0-14364 GCA_001485985.1 Heliconius ethilla aerotome | reverse complement strand
TTATAAAATACAATTTTATTTTTTTATTCAATTATAACTAAATACGCTACTGTATATTAATAGTCGTGCTATACAGTTTTTAGTCCAAATAAGTCGACTATAAAATCAGTACTCTATAACTCAAGCTCATTACCTAAAAACATAACAACAATAAACAATTATATAATAACAATATACATCCAGACAAACAAATTTATTGGCTTGACGGAATATTATATTTCGCAATGATGAGTCAGCCTGAGAATAGACTATACCTCTGTGGGAGTAACGCATTGCGAGGTTTTGCGAAATCATTTAATATGCTAATTTGGCCTTTATATGCCATGGACTGATGCAGGTCAGTTGGATCGATTGATTTTAAATTGGTTTATAATTATTGTGTACGTAATTAACGTGTTTTTGTGTTTTTTTGTTGTTTTTGTTGTGTTTTTTGTTGTTACCGTCAAAGGTCAATATGTCATGTTATACGATATGTTTGACTAATCTGTCTCTTTTTTAATTTCTTTTTTAATTTCTAAATCTATTATTTAATAGAGTGAAGAAATGATTAATTTAAATTAAAACAAAAAGCCTTCAAGTTCAGTTTTAAATAACAAGAGTTAAATTGAAACACCGTTTTAACAAAAACTATAACCCTTGTCAAATTTTCATTTACAATTTAAGTTTTTATGAGTCTTACAAAAAAAATATTATTTTAAAAATTCTTATAGATTTTTAGTAGTCTTTTACAGTTATAACTATGTATATTAAACTAAATATACGGTTGATAGTAATTTATCTCATAGGTACGTTGGTGGTTCCGCATTAGCTACTGTGCTAGAAAGCTTTGAGATATGAATCAATGCATATCATAAACTTTACTAATATATTTACATATTTCATACTTTAAAAGCTTATTTTAATTGTAATTAAAATATTATACGATATCTTAATTTTACACAGAAAATTATATGTAGTGGGAAGTGTCTTAACACTCTGTCCCCTCGTGAAGTTTAATATAACGATTTAAAAATTAGACTTTAGTGCAAGCGAAGACAAACAGCACAAAAGATATAAATAATATTTACAAATACTAAAAGCTCATTCAAATAAGTTATAGGGAAAATTATAAAATTTCATACAATTTTTACAAAAATTAATAAAAAAATACATAAAACGATATAAAATTGTGTCCACCCCTTTATATTTTAAGATGTATTTCTCTATGATTAGACAAGTCGTAGGCGAGGAGCATCTATTGTGATGCGTTTAGATATAGGCCTAAGATCATAGGAATAGGATACGCCAGTCGTGGCTTAAGAGTCAGTGGCTGTCGGTTCAATTTTCACTTAACCAGCAATGTCTCCAGAATTCGGTGGATAGTGGGGAACGAAAATATCTTAATGGAAATGGAGTGTCTTAACACTAAGTTCCCAGGTTCCTATCTATACAATTATATTTTTTAATTTGAACAATTACTTAATTGGCTTTCCTTTCTAGGAAGTTTACAGGGAGCTTTACCATTAATTTTTATAATCCAGATAAAAAATAGATAATCCAGATAAAAATACATATAATTATGAATATATTTATAAATCAATAAAATTCTCTAAAATTTTAAATTCAACTTTCATCTCCCAGCTTGTGTCCAAATCATTTAATATTTAAACCATCCACAGATGCTTCTACTTATATTATCTTCGTACTAACATAAAACGGCCGCAGTCCTTCGAATTATGACCGTTCTAATTTTACCACTAAAGGCGACCCACCCTAAAGATTTCGATTTATTTTTGTCATAGACCAAGTTATATTATTATTAAATAAGTGTTTATTTTTGCACCTCTACTGCCCGTCAGTACCTGGATACTGTCGGGGGATGGTTTTTATAGAATTTTAAGACTGACTGACTGACAAGACGTATCAAGAGAAACTGACTCTAGAAGGTCTACCTTCAAGCAAGCAGCAAATTTCAATCTCATACTTATCATGCAAAGATGAATTATAAATATAGGTACGAAAACAATAGCTTTTATATAAACTAATTAAAAAAATATCTAAATGCTATTTTATATTGAAATAACTATTGAAACATAAATCATTTTACGTCACGCTGTATCCTGCACCCAGCCCAAGGCAAAAGAGCCTAGTGTTAAAACACTTTGTTCTCCATGCATCTTAAAAACCTAATATTTTGACTATATATAATATATTTTTTCATTACTATCTCTTAATATTTAGTCTTTCCTAGTATAAGCGTAGAAATAGAAGCAACGTGAAAGGTAATATATCGTAACAGGAATATGTGACATTAGTTTCTGTCGGACACATGTGCGTCCTTGAAATGGGGCTTGCGTAAGTTTCAGTCTATTTTAAGATTGTAGCCTTTCTAATCGGGGTGCAGGGACAAAGATACATGCTTTAACCGTTACATATCAGTATAAGTTCTTTACCGACTTTAAATAAAAAGGTAAGTGTCTATAGGACATATCACTTGTGGTTTAGTGCGGTTAGTTTTTGGGAAACGTTTTTACAAATAAGAAAATATTTGTTGAATAAGGGATTTCAAAAATGTCTTATAAAGTAGACTAATTTTATATGATTAATTAAATTATTATAATTAATAAAATATTATAATTCTAATCAAAAAAATGTATATATATATATATTTTGAAAAGACGCAGAAAAGGTTCAAATCTTACTACAACATTTATATAAGTAACATGTTCGCCGAAAAGTAATAATGCTCTTATGGTCTTTATTAGATCGTTAAATCCTACTTATTACCTATATATAACTACGTGGCAATCTTCAAAATGTTTAATATAATAAGAAAAGCAAAATTAAGAAAAGAAAAAGCCAAATAAAAAGACCATATATTTTTTTCGATAATTTAGAAACTAATACAATAACTTCGCTTATAAAATTAAATTCATAAAACTATAGCTAAAATGATAACTAATCTCCAAATTATCAATTTAACTAATAGATTAGATGCGTCGCAAGAAGGAAGTCAGAAAATATTTTGATAACGATTTATCTTATATATTTATTATCTATGGAAAAACGTTATTGTTCTGGTCTTTAGTATAGTATATTGTTTTTTTTATCTACTTTCTGATGTCCAAAACATCAGGTATCTATTATAACTAGTTTGTTAGGGACTTAATCTCGTAGGTTCAGTGTAGCTACATATATTTCTTTTCTAGTCCCGTTACATAAACATTTTAAGAAATTAATAAATCTTATTTTTTCCGTAGTGTGTGAAGCATTTTAAAAAAAATATTAAAACAATGTAATAAAGTATAACATGTTATTAAAATTAAATTCGTGAATATATCTCTTTCAAAGTTTACAACACTAAAAATCCCGTAAGTAGCAAGGCAAGGTAGCAAGAGGGAACCTAGTATTAAGGAATATAATAATTTTAAAAAAATACCTTTTTTTTCTCATTTACATAACTGTATTTTCAAAATACATCGGAAACCTTTACTAATGAAAGGAAATTATAAAAAAAAACATTCAAATTCGATACTTTCTAGCGACAACGTTTCATGTATCGGCTTCAAATTTTGTATATCCCGTTGCACATCTGTCAAGACAAAAAATATTTGTCGCGACATTCAATCATAAGTTTTTACTATTCTAACGTTTTCTTTTTGAATATACATATATGTAGGTACGTAGGTACCTAGAGGAGTTAGTGGCCATTTTTTATACTCTCCTCTTACTATAGGTAATCTATGTAATCTATATATCTATAGGGTCTTGTCCTGAAAATATTGTATTATTTAGGGTTTGGTCTGACTGTACACGATACGGTTGGCAAGTATTTGCATATTTTTAAGATATGAACATTATGTCATAATGATCGAAATGCTTAAAAGTTTAAAAAGAGACACGAAAAAGAGGCACTAAATAAGTATAAATTTTAATAACAAGTACGTTATCTTTATAAAAAATAAATATTGATATAGAATAATAAATAATAACAAATAACACATACACCTACATATTTAAATAATACAAAAGAAAAAAAATATATACACCTAAGTTATACGTTTTTTAAGAAGAATCATTATATTATATTACTTTGCTGTAATAAACATAGTATTTATTGCAATTTTAAGACGAAAATGTAATAAAAATCCACATTGAAACTTAAACAGTTACAGCCGCAGTAACGAACCTCCGAGAGGGTTCTACCGCCCTCGCTTTTCACGCCGTCTAGCGTCGAGTAGCGTCTTCTGGCACACATGTTTTCCACATACTAACCATCCCTCTCGCATCCCCCACATACCCCTACATATGAACGAGATAAACATACATTAGCCATTACTGGGGCTTTTCTCTCGAGAAAACGACACCCCCCATCCGTCTCTATTTTCACTCAAACGGTATACCTTTGAAAAGAGACAGAAATATTTCAAACCTTTCGATAACCATTAAATGACCGCAGTTGTCCAGCCTACTATTTTTGGTTGAAAAATTCATGTGCAAAAATTTAAATTAGAAAGTAATAGACATATGTGTTATTTAATACAATATGTTTCACAGTAATGTAGTAGAGTCATATAAATTTACAATATATTACATATAAATATAAATAAATTATCAATAATAATTTTTATTATTTACTTCTTGTAGAAGTTAAAATATAAATAATCGTAAACGTCATATAAAAAACAGTTTAAAATTCCAATAAAACATATTACCATTCAATAACATTAATAATTTTATACTTAAATAACTCATAAAATACATACATACAACATTTACCACGTTGGAAACATAATTGAATTGACAAACAAATTTCATTCAAAAAAAGAAATTCAAATTAAAAAACAAACACTCTGGCTGAAAACAAAACCTCCAAGTTTAAAATTTCAATAATCGAACGCCATTTCACAACTCGGTGAAGTCAGTTCGGAAACAATTATAAAGAAGTTCTTTTTCGTCGCCCGTTCGCGCCAGTCTCTGTCATAAAACTTATTAGAGTCAAGGACCGAGATAAGTTCCTCGTCTTAAGTAAAATAACGCGGTAAAAAATGCGCTCGGAAAGTTGAGAGTGAGAGTGAAATGAAACTACGTGTTGCTTTTAGCGATGGAACTATTTATATATTATATTTACGGGGTGTGTTTAGCTGGATTTTTGTGGGGGTTATTTTTGTGTTGAAGTTAGTTTCTTTTTAAAATATTGTTACTAGAAAAAGGATTAAAATAGATTTTAAAAAAGAATTACAAATAAAAATAATTGCATTTAATAATATAACATACTTAAAACAATCGCTCTACATGTTTCGTAGCAAACGTAGCAGATTGCTACGAAGAAATGATTGTAAGTGAAAATTGTTACTACTGCCTAGTAATATTAATAGCTTTCATATATATTCTACCTTGCTATTATACTTACTATGTATTCCTTCCATAATAAATACAAAAAAAAAACTAGACTGTAAAAGCAATTCATAATTTTCTATAACCCCTTACTAGTCTAACTAATTGTCCGAAAGTAGAGTTTTAAATTCCTACGCCATAAAGTTGATATTTGTTCCACCTGGCACCCGTCATAATCCTTTTCACGACCTGTCTCTTTAAAAAGCGTTCACCGTAGACTGACCGTGCGACGTCCATTCAATTAAAAATTCCATCTCCTAATCGAGTCATGAAATATGCAAGCAAATATTATCCCTTTTCTTTTGTACGTGCATCTTCGCCCCACCCGCGCACGCACGCCGACGCGCGGCACTCTCTACTTACAGCTATCCCGCTCACACCCACGCACGTCAGGCGGGCGCGAGTTGCGGCGTCCCTCTCGGGCAGCCGAGCGCGCCGCGACCGCGAGTAACCCCTGGCCACTTGTACGGACTCGCACGCGCCGTCGGCCGGCCGAGAGAGACGGCGCGAGTCGGACACGCCGCCACGAGGCCGCGGCGCCCTCGTGCGAAGGGACACAGGACAGACGGTCTCGGACATCGGGCGAGAGCGGGCGGCCGGCCGCACCTGCCTCGCACCGCTCCGCACGCGACATACTACATCGCGACGATAAACAACATACGCTCTATCTTACTGAAAATCTATTTTCTTATTTCTTACTGGAAATTTAATTTTAAACTGAATTTGGACTCGCTGCAAGTTTTAATATTTTTAGAGACAGTGGTGAAAAATTACGGACAAGTGGAAAACAGTAATTTTGAATTTATTGTAAAGTGTTAACGCATGAATATTTTTCTGAATAAGACCACTCGCTGTGGATAGATTAGATAGGACAGAGACGTTCATTCAAGTGTTGATAAGACCTTAGGCGATCGAATTTGGCAAGTAAACATTGGAAACTGTGAACTAATTCTTGCAATATGAAAAGAAAAAAGTAATATCAGAAATGTTTACGATTTAATTTTGTCATGATGAAGAAATTACGAAGATGACTAAAATTATCATGTTGTGTGAATGCCGACGGACTTTTCAGGATTATTGTATGACATCTCGACCTCTCTTATCGAGACCGTTTTGAGAACAGGACGATAAGTCGCTGGACCGACGGCGGCACATGTGAAGTACGCTAACGTACTGATAGCGAGATATTAAGATAAAGATTTCCGAGGATAAAAGAAGTTGTTGAAGATCTAAAAATAGGTGACCAAATCAAGATGAGAATCAAGATGCCAGCTGTACGCATCGCGCAAGGTAAATTATAGTAATTTTATTAATAATTAAAAAAATTGCAAAACTAAGTTACATTACGCGTGTAATTAGATTGATGAAAATATAAAAATATATTATTAGTAGAGTAAGAATTGTACCTATATCTTTAGCAATTTGTTCATACTAGAGCTATCAAAATAAACAAATAAATAAATAAGAATAACAAGAATCCATGCAAAATAATTTTAAATTTTAAGAAATTTCCTCAAAATGTAAGCATAAACAAGAAATTGTATGTTTAGCTATAGCGTATCCACAGTGACGGAGACGCTTTTCAGAGCTACTTAATAGCCCTGGCGAGTGTCAATATTTGTACGCTTGGTCATCCACCGTCCGACAGGAGAAAGACCTTTTATGTAATAATAAATGTGGAGAAATGAAAGGAAAATATAGTATTTGAGCAAAATTTTGTTTTTTTGGGAAATTTAGTTTCTCTTTAAAATATCAAAATTAAAATGCGAGCCCGTATTTTTATTTATAAGAAATGTTTTAAAAATGGTTTATGGCTCTATTTTTTTTTTTTTCGAATAGTTTTATTACAGGAAAAAATAGTTTAATTTGACATAACGGAATCTTAGTTATGAATGTAAATGGTAGAGTCGGTTGAAACATAATTAATGATAATAGAATAGAAATTATTAAAGATGTAAATGTATGTATATTTTCCCAAATATTTTTATATCATTATAAATTATTACGGCGCCGCTCTAAGTTCCACCGCTCAACACATACTGTCTTCAAATATTAGAAACAAAGAGGGGAACGGAGTGTCTTATCACTACATTTCCCCTGCTTATGCTGCTATAAGAGACAAATCGTAAAGCTAAAAAATAATTATTGCCGTATATAATTTATGCCATAAAGGTGTTAAAGGATTTTTTTTTTTCAACTCTACGTCCATATTTTAATAAATCATAACGTTTATTTTATAAAACTTCATCAAATGTTATAAGAAAATCAGAATAAAAAATCTTAATGTGTGAAAAAAATATAAATATATGAAAACATTACTATCGATTTATACCTTTTGTTCATGAAACACCTATATTGCCTAATATACGAATTATCAAAATTGGGTTTTTCAAATATCTATTTGGTCAGGAACTTAAAAAAACATTTCAAAATATTTGTATATTAAAAATTCATATAACAATTAAAATAGAGAATAAGATTATTAAATAAGTATACAGATATCTACCTAGTATGCCATATTACAGTTTTCAAAAGTCAAAATCTTTTATACACCTTGTACGTTTTGCCAGAGGAACCCAAAAAATGTAGAACTCAACAAATTATAAATATATTAAATGTTATTCAAATTATAAAATCTAGCATCTTTTAATGTGTTTTCTATTATATTGTTTCTAAAACTTGATTTGTTTTATTTATAGAAATTGTATTTATTGTTTAAAGAAATAAATTAAAATTACTAAATATATTAATTGCTATAGTATATTTTAAAAAATACATTAAGATATTCAATTAGATAAATTATATAAATGAACAGATTTTAATTAAATTAACTTTTTAGAAACGTTAGAAACATGCGATTTTATACACAGATGTAGGACATGATATAAGAAATAATAACATTAATGAAATCGCATCACTCGTTATTGTTGTTAACGTTCCCACTGCCCAAGTGCTACTTTATTTTAATTACGTATTTTATTCAAATGCAAGTCCGAAAATTTCTCATGCTTTACTTTAGTTTCAAAGAATAGCCACACGACATATCGTAATTGTTTCGAGAGTCTGTGAGAATATTATATTTTTTTATGAAAATAACAGTTGTTTATGTCTCAAAGACGCCTATTAATGTGTTAAAATAGATTTAATAAAATTATAACAATTAGTAAATTAATTACGTCAAATGAACTCGTTTGGTAAATTTAAAACAAAAGCTCTACATCTAGTTAAAATTATAGAGTATGTAATCGTTTAACGCATGCGTGTGCGCACTTAAGCGCACTGATTCTTCTGAAGCCTAGTGTTATCGCACACATGAGCAATTAGCGCAAGTTGACCGGAGGCGACAGACCGATCCTATTGGTCGGCTGTGGCGTGACGTCATCGACGTCTGCGGCCTTCGCGCCCGATTGGTCGACACGCGTCATTTCGTCGATGACACGTTTGTTCTTATTTTGAACGTAAGAGGTCTGAGGTACTTAGTTTTTGTTGTACGTTACAATGGCAGCCCCCCCTTTGTAAAATGTTTGTTTCGCTCCTATATTTCACCAAAGTTAGTATTTTTATTACTAATTAAGCAGTCCCGCACATTAAAAATGCAGGTCACCTTAAACTTTTTATTCCATTTCAATTAAGGAAGCGTAACTGTCCAAATGTAGAACCTTTTTGGTTTTTAAACCCTCTTCAAAAGTGTGGATTGGGGAATTCGTCAAATTACTTTATCAGGTGCGAGACTAGACGGCCAGAGGAAAACATCGGGCAAACTTTGGAAGTTTTAAAAATCCAAGTTAACTTTGCTACGGTGCCACTCTGAACCCTAAATAAAATATTAACTCTCGCGGCGATTTGTTTTTGCTTTCGAATGTTATACAACTAATTGACACGGGTTTGTCCCTTGACAACTTCTTAATTGATACTATTTTTGTCAGATTTTATTGTATTCACAATAAAATCTGACAAACGTTATATTTTTACTACTTATTTACTTATTTTTGCTACTTACTTTCGTAAGTTATATTTTTTTAAGAGGACCTATTGGTGTAGTGGTAAGGTACTTTTAAACAGAAATCGTGAGTTCGATTACTCAAGAAAAAATCTTTGAATTGTATTGGTTGACGATTAATATTTATCACTAACTGTTAATTTCTTACTTATTTATAATTAGGTTCAAATAGAAACAAAAGTATTTATTGAATTATCTGACCACTATGTACAGATGACCTTATTTGAGGAGAGGGGCAGAGTAGCCGTTAGCGGAAAAAAGTAAAAAAATATATCCTAAGTTTTTTATGTTTATAGTCGAAATGAACGGATGCTAAATAAAAGGGCCGCATGTCAATTTAAAACATTGTCTATATCTTGTCTTTCGCCGCTTAGCGATTCAATATGTCTTCATTAAGCGAATATTGAAGCTTCGCATTTGCAAGCGGAACACTCCATCTTGATCCTTGTCCAGGAGTTACAACCGCAACATTGGTTTTGATGTTCAGACCCAATTTCATATTGGAAATACATACATTGAAAGTATAAAGAAATAATATATTTATATTATTAAGTCGTCGATTATATAATAAATATATAAAGAAAATAATAAATTAACTTAACACTAATCAAGATTGCATGTAATTAGTAAAACAAAGGGATTTGACCAGCCTTGTAATGCCTTATTTTGCAATCATAACCAATTATCTCCGGGCGTTGGCAAAACTGACATGATCGTCGCCAATTACAATGTAACAAATATAATTGTTTCCAGTTAATTTAGTGGCACGCCCAGAAAAATAATTATCCTTTTACCAATCGTGAGAAAGAAAAAGCCTCAACAAATGCAAGCTGAACCATTCCAATAAATTGAATTCGTCAAACGAACGTATAAATTCAGCAATTGACATCATTCGTCCATTAGAGGATAAAAATAGAGAAAATGTTTCAGGTTGCATCGGATAATTTATTCAGATGAGTACAAGTTGTTATTTAAATTATGGGAATAAAGTTAATTTAGTATTTAGAATAATGATATTGCGGACGGCGGCCACCCGTTCTGAATTTGCAACTGGACCGCCTTGTGTTTTTTTCCTTTTTAGATGTCCCTATCGATCGGCGTTTTTGCGATTCCCAAGATAAAGAAGTATGGATTTACATATGTTATTTCAAACGAGGTCCAGGCGATATTTAAATTGGATTTATTAGTCCGTTCCTATTAAGTGGGTCTACGTTGGGGGTTTTAAAGCAAGCGGTGCTGCTTTAAAATTAGTACGTATACAAATGTATCGTGGACGACATCAGGCTTTCTTTTTGAAGATGCACGGCAAACAATCCTTTCTGAGAGGAAAGGCTGGACAAAAGGATTATTTTTTCCAACAATACAAGTCGTATTACAAACAATGGAAACAGTAGCCAAACATAGTTTTTTTGTTCAACGTGTTGAAGTAAACATAATCTTTTAAAAGAAAGATGAACCAGAGATAATTATGTTTAGAAATACACTTATCGAGTACCAGTTATCTATATTATACACTATTATACATTTTTGTTACTCTTAAAAGGATTAAATCGTTGAGTACTTAGAATTTTCCTTTTGTGCTATAACAATATAAAGTTCAACATTTCAAATGTAAATTAATATAATTTTGAACTATAAATATTTTACATTTTATTATATAATAATATGTTGAAAGGATTTAAGGATTTATATGGACAAATAAAACAACGGATCTCACGGAGGTTCTATTCATAAGTGAATTCAATTCAGTCTTCATTGTGAACCAAATTTCCTTTGACCAATGGCCGCCCATTAGGCACTATTACGTCTAGTAAAATAAATACTCTACTAAACACAATGGGATAAAAAATGTTCATAACAAGAATTAATTTATTGTGAGCCACGATCAATAGACGGTGAGTGGGTGGACAGTTTCTCAAGAGTCCATCTTTGTCAGGCTTTGATACCAATTTGTTAGTGTCGTCGGTTCAACGCCAGCGATTTAAACTTTGGTAGGACTTGGATTTTCGGCTTATAAAGGTTCAAATATTCTGTAAAACTATAATTATATCCTTATTAGATTCTTATGATAACCTCAGAACAGAACAAATTTTAATACGCACAATATAAAGTAAAAAAATCACAAATAACATATGAAATTTTGTAAAAGTCCGATACAACAGGTTAACAATAGTTTCAAATTCGATAGAGGCACCTGAAGATCCCATATTTTCCCATGGTCAACGATAAACACCTCAACAAAAAATCGATTTTTGACAAACAATTGGTCAAAGAGATTTTTTCAAAATAGGTCGACTTCGCACCCACATAGTCGAATATACATCCTAACAATACTTAACAGGGTTGGAATCCATAGCGTTAGGCAAAATAACTATTGTGCGTCATTATGAGAATTTCTTTCATCAATTCTTATAGAAAAGGGTTTAGAAGTGTCACTTTCTATTATTGTCAGTTTATATTTCTTTACATCAATTTTTTCTTTATTTATTAAAATATTCCATTTTTGATAGCATATCAAAATTATAGATATATTTAGGTTTTAATTTTATTACTGTATAAAGTTATATAAATATTTAAAGTCCTAAAATATTTATCTTAGATATTATTGTAAACGCTCACAGTTTGATTGACATGAAGATTGTAGTGTATCAAATTCTACCTGATGTTATGCCATTCTATATTCCGACCAGTTCCATGACCATTGTCCAACTCTCCTTTGATTCGGCTAAACTTTGATTTACTTTTTTTTTCTCCTTTTTTTCTTAGATGCCTCCATGTCAGGACGGACAGGGCTTTTAATAGAGTGGTTGTATTGTATTGAATTACAACCAGTTAAGCGTCTTTTTTGCTAATATTTGGTCCTGTTCTTTACTAGGGTCAAGACTGAATTAAGATTTTATATGACTCTTTAATATTCATGAACCAAAATTATTGTGAACTAATTATGTGCCATTTTTACGTATAAGATTCGATTCTAAAAATTTGTAAATAAGAAATAGAAACATATTACCTAGAATATGGACTGCTTAAAGAAATACTTTAGGTTTCGAAAATTCAAGGAGAGTTAATCACTAGGCTCCCATTATCTATATCAAAACATATAAATAATATATATGAATAAAAATTAAAATATTTATTATATAATTTCTAATCACACCGTCCAAAGCAAGAAGTTACGCTGTCACGCACATCATATTGTTTCTTAAAGGGATTAAGTGGGTGTTAAAAATAATAAAATAGTCAAAGGAGTGAGAGATAGCGATGTTCGCTTATGATTTATATTATTGCATTGTGTGGGAGATGTAGGCGTTTGCCTAGATTTATAATAGCTTGCCCTTTCTGCTAAATACAATGTTTAATACTATTCAATAACTTTAACACTAGATTTACCAGACCAGTCATTTTGACTGGTCGTGCAACTTCAATTCAAAATTACTACAGAAATTAAACATTTGCTTTCTAAATTGATGTTATGACTTTTGTAGCTATAAGTAGAGAATATATTTTATGAATTTAATTTTACTTTATATATGTAATTAACAAATATATATATATTTACTTCTATTTATACCAGTACCAGTCAAAATGACTGGTGCATGTTTCTATGAAGAAATGTATGATTTCGGGAGAATCATGAGACCGTGGAAATAGAAATAGTGCCTATGCGTCTTTTGTTCATTAATTTATCGTAATTGAGCTGATTTAGGTGATTACGGTATCTTTGCGATTTTTTATGAGTACTTATTTCAAGCGATCTCCAAACATAATCATTCATCTTACCTATGCAGTGACACAGCTTATAAACATCTATGTGTATTTGAAAATATTCAAAAATATATTCTTCAGCAAGTAGCCTGCATATCGTAAGCCCCTAATAATGTCAAAACGAAATAAAGCTTCTACATATTTAGAAAATGCAACTAGCTTACCTCAGGATTGTTCAGATGTGGAAAGTGTGGATAGTGTGGATAGTGACGGTGAGTTATTAGATACACAAATTGATCCACGATGAGGAGGTTTCTGATGAATCTATAGATCATTCAAGTGACAGTGATTGGGAAAATATTCCAAACAAACGTACGAGGCGATGCATGCGATTTTCTTCCAATTCTGAAGATGAAGTGTGATGAAACTGTTGCAGACGGCACTATTTGGACGAGAATTGAAGAAGGAGGTATCGTTGGTAGATTACCAATTCATAGTACTTTCAAAGACGTACACGGGCCAACAGCACATGCTAAAAGAAACATTATGAACGGAAATCTAAATAGTGCGTTCCTATTATTGATTGACAATCATATTTTTGAAAATATACGAATTTGTACAGAGTTAGAAGGCTCTCGAGTTTCGGGGAAATCTTGGACAATTACGCTAGAAAAATTGAAGGCATTTCTTGGAATATTGTATGCACGTGGGGTACGGTACGAAGAAAATATTTTGAGACTTCAATATTATGGAACAACTAGTGGGGACCATCATTTTTTATATTTTGGACATAGTCGGAATCAATAGCTGGATATTATACAAAAACACAACAGGAGAAAATATCTCAAGGAAAGATTTTTTATATCGATTAGCAGAAGAACTTGCTTTCAGAATATGAGACTTCAAGGCAAAAACCACATGAAGCATGTATACCAATGGCAGATGACACGGTTTCTGTACGTAAATGGTGTCAAATAGGATACTGCAATAACAATAAGACTACAAATATTTGCAATAAATACAAAAAAAGTCTATGCGGTAGAAGCAAAATCTACATATGTAGACACTGTGAGCGACAAACTGAAAAAGATTAAATGTTTTGTTATTTGACAACATCCATAAATTCATTTGTGTAAAAATATTTTATTTTTGAATTCATTTTACTAATTTTTGAAAGTAAATAAAGACTGGGACTACGATGAGCATTTTTTCCTATGACCAGTCATATTGACTGGTTAAGGTAGAAATAGGTATATCTAAATTACTGGTAAATCTAGTGTTAA
>FAPJ01009175.1:0-11440 GCA_001485985.1 Heliconius ethilla aerotome | reverse complement strand
GGGTACAGCGTGAAGCTGATTATTGTTTAAAAAATCTTACCTTTCCCACATTGCCCGCAAAGCACTTCCTTCTTCTTGTGCGTCCAACTGTGTATCTTCAGATGATCTTTCCTCTTGTAACTCTTCCCGCATTCAGAACACATAAAGGGCCTCGAACTATCGAAGACCGTGCCTGATATATCGTGGACTATTGGATTTTCGGTTCTTAATTCCGAATAATCTATGTGTTCTTCCATCTAAAAATATTTTCTTATATTTTTCTATTTCTAAGGGATGTATTTTTAGAGGGAACCTAGAGAGACACATTAGTCCTCATGGAATTTGCAAAACATTATGTCTTATTACCAGAGCGGGAAAATGAAAATAGTTCATTCCCCTATGTGAGAATCGAACCCACAACCGTCGCGATTACAGTTAGACGTTGTGCGATAGACGTTAAAATAGATACGTATCTTTTGTCAGTACAATTTAGAAAAGTTTTTTTATAATCTTCAAATATTCCACAGAATCTTCGCAAAAAAATATTGAATAAATATATTTGCCAAAAATAAAGTATATCAGAAGTAGTAGAACATATAACAAAGAAACCATCGTTCTATTATAGTAACGTATATAGTTTCGACTTCAAATCGTAAAATCTCATTTTCAGAGATACCCACAGGAATTTCCGGAAATCCTATCTACCCTACTCTCCCCGAGGAACTTTAAAGCACATTCCACATAGCAACTTCCTATATCCATTAGTTGTGGTTGTGTGGTGTCTGTCAGTCACATAACAGAAGCAACCAAAGAAAAAAAAAATTGTAAAGCGCCAAATGGTCCGCAAAACTATTTAAACATACATATGAAATTATATAGTCTTTGTCTGGGGGACGCTGTAAAATATTTTCCCCGGGCGCGAGTTTTCCCTCGCTACGCCACTGGCTATATTACATATCTTTAATAATTTCGATGTAACTTTGTTATCTAGCAAAAAGCTAAAATTTGCTTACAAAATATCGTTCACTATTTTGGCATAAACGAACTAATTTCATCTATATTTAGCTAAGCTCAATTTTGCCAACGCCACGGTAAATTTCGTGCTGTTCCAGTAGCTCTGAGCACACTTAGGAAGGGTTGGGGGTAGTTTTATCTGCCCCCTTTAATTTTCCTTTTACGCCCCTCTATTTCTGGCGGTCCGGGCGGCGCACCGACCTCCCCCATTGAATCTCCCCGAGAAGCGTTTCTAGCCAACTTTAATAAATACGTATAAGCTACGTGAAAAATATCTAAATATTTTTTTCAAATTCCCTATTTTATGATGAATATATAGGTCATTTTTTAAAGTTGTATTTGAACTTTTCGATGTATTAGTTAGAAATATTTTTTATACGGCAATTTAACGTAATTTTTTTTATTTAAAAAAGGAATATTTTTGGAGTACATTTTAAATTTAAGGCAGCAATTAGTTCTTCACTTTTAGAATGAATACGTGTTAAGTGGCGGTACCCAACGCCGCGCGTAACACAAATCATATCAAAATAGAGAAATAAAATAATTATTTTCCCTGAGTGTTCCCACTCAATACATACATATAATAACATTAAGTATGACAATCGTCAAACAACATATTAAATTAATCCAAAAAATATATTAATATTCATGAAAAAATATCAAAACTATAAGTCTCACCTCTGTAGAAGAATCTAAGTCGGCATTTCCAGTGACACTAGTAATAATTGGATTTAGTTCCTCACATTCCTCCATTTCTTGCTTTATGTCTAGTTCTTGATCACTCACAGGGTTTATATTGACCTCCATGAAGTGCTTGTTATGGGTTTGTAAGTGTTTTTGTAAATGATCCTTTCGGTAGAAAGCTAGAAAGATTTTTGAAGTTATTATAATATTCATATAGATAATTGTTTTATTAATGTGAAATCAGTGGCTTCAACAAATATTTCAGGCCGCTATAGTATTGTAGTAGTAGTAGTAGTAGTAGATATATATCTACTTAGGTGAAAATTTTGTTTTATCTCAATGTTAAATAAGAGAAAGGTGAGTAGGGTTACCTCAATCTACACACAAAGTTTTATTATTAGAAGGAAAAATAGAAACCCTTAGTAACTTTACATTAGTTTGTCTCTGCCTATTGTATACATGCATCTACTTTTACTAATACAAATGAAAGATATATAAAAAAAATGTTTTAGTTAATAAAAGTATATTTACTTTTGTTGCAAAGTGAGCAGGCTAAGTTTTTATTACCCTTATGTATAGAACTGTGTATGTTAAGATGTTCCTTTCTTTTAAATCCTTTCCCGCATTCGGGACATATATGGGGACGGTACTCTGTGTGTTCTTGCATATGTCTGTCTAAATGCTCCTTGCGTTTCAAACTAAAACATTAATTAAAAATTAAAACAAAAAACAATTATAGTAGAAAATGTTTCAATAAAGAAATTGTAAAATTTGTAATTTTTTATTTAATTCATCATTTTTTTAACTGAAAAGCCTTATCATATATTGACATGTAAAATTATTTAAAAAACTGACCAAGATTTCTGGTTTGATAAAGCAGGGTGTTGGGTTTCTACCACTATGCACTCGAGATATTGATTCTAATAATATGTATGGTAATCAGAGAATGCAAAATTGGCATTAAGGTATATATTTAATAAGTAATATTAGAAAAATTACAATAAACTATGGCATGAAGTAAGCATTTAACAGTCCTTACCCAGTGCCACATACCCCACACAAAAATCTGTAGGCGTGATAGTGGGAAAACAAATGAAACTCTAATTTCTCTTTATCATCATACTGAGCAGAACACTCTACACAGGTGTACTTAGTACCTTCAGCACTTCGAGATATGGTTGCAAGTTTACTTTTTGAAAGTAAACTCTTTTTATACATTAATAATAAGTCCGGTGAATTTGGATCTATTTACAAAAAAAAAGTGTAATTATTATTTCTATATAATATTAGAATTCAAAAATCATAACGAAATGTTTTATTAATTCTAAATTTAAAAAGTTTGTAAAATATTTATATATAAGTTTTAACTTTTAAATTATATAAAATTATAATAGTAGATAAGATAAAGTCATTACCTTCAACTAGATTTTCCATGGTATCAATCTTAATAAAACTTCACAAAATAAAACACAAGAAATATAACAAAGTAAAAGTCCCAACTTATGTTTCCCACACTCGTGCGATCCGTTAGAAAGTAAAAAAAGAACTTGAAATAGTAATCCCTTCCCCTACCAAGCACGGTCGCCCAAGGCCCGAGCTCCCCTCCGAATAGGGGTGACTACCCTTTGTCTGCCCTTACTTCCCCTACGGAGGGCGGGGGACCCCACTTTAGCCGGTTTAGGAGGGTGGGCTATATTTTACCCCGACATCGATTCAAAATCTACCTGAATCCCTAACATATCCTTCACAATTCGCATGGTTATATGAAACATGTACATTTGTTACTGTTTAAAACAAAAATTATGGACATTTAATAGTAAATACACACTTTTTGGCGCCAAAACTTTCATGTAATTTCACCTAATTACGTATTTAAATATTTCACTACTTTCTTTAAATATTTTTCCTATAGATAAGCATCGAATCACATTGCTAAAATAATCCATCGCAAAAACACTACACAAGACATGTTAACTTAACACAAACAAAACAGGATTTAATTTATTTTCATATTTTGTAAACGACAGATAACGCGAACGTCACTCGATCTCCTAAAATAGTTTAAAAATGATTTGAACGAATGGCTAATAGAACGAATGAGCTGTTTGAACGTCTATATATGGTTATGCTTGAGTGAGGCTCAAAAGGGGGAAGGGTTCGTCGAAAATCATGAAACATCTCAAGGAAGGAATGGGAGCGTAGTAAGATTTTGACTAACTTATTTTCATAATACAGATCAAATCAGAAAACAACCAAATATTTTTTTATTCAGTATTTGCAATATCAGTATATTAACAAATGGTCGGTTTTAATCAAGTACATTTTTCGATGCTTTGAATCTTTCCAATATTACGTAAAATTCCTATAGTTTAAATATGAATACTGTATATTTAAGGAGCCTGATTAGCCATCGTAAATTTTCTTAAAAATATTATATTAAACCTATTTAGTGTAGTTGAAATATGCAATAACATTTCATTCAATTTTATGTCAATAATCTACCGTCACAGTCATTTCTACATAGTATATAATTTTATAGATATTTACCTAATTTAGTACCTACTTATTTGCTACTTATTTTACAGGTTATAGGTTATACTTTGCCCTTGTGTAAATGCGTTCTGTGTACTTTAAACTGTAAAGGTTAAATTGAAACTATTTTGATATACGTTGTTAACTTATTACCTTAATTTATAAATAAAACATGGATAAACAAAATAAATTAGAAGAATTGGCCCTAAAACTGTATGAAATAGATGCAGTGAAATTCGGAGAGTTTATGACTAAAAGCAAAATAAAAACACCTGTATATTTTGATTTGCGGGTTATTGTTAGCTATCCCGATGTTATGGTAATTATTCTTTACTTGAATATCTTTCAAATTGAACATTACATACATTTTAATAAAAGTTTCAAATATATATTTCTTTTATTTCAGGAATTAATATCGAATTTGCTATACGACTTTGCCCTTAAAGAAAATAATTGTGATCACGTCTGTGGCGTACCATATACAGCGTTACCAATTGCTACTTTACTTAGTGTAAAAGGGAAGAAATCCATGTTAATGAGACGGAAAGAGGCGAAGTCATATGGTACAAAGAAAATGATAGAAGGCCATTATAAACAAGGAGATTCGTGCCTTATTATTGAAGACGTAGTTACATCTGGTTCCAGTGTATTAGAAACCATAAATGACTTAAGAAAAGAAGGTCTTAAGGCAAATGAAGCTATAATCATTTTAGATAGGGAACAAGGAGGTAGACAAAATTTGGAATCTAATGATGTACAAATGAAATCTCTATTTACAATGACTGAGTTGATTAATATTCTTGTTAAAAATAAAAAAATATCTGAAGAAGTCGGCAAAAATGTTATTAATTATCTACAAAATATCCAAGCACCGGTTTCTGGTAAGTATTTGCTAATTCTTAAAGATTTTTGTTTTGTTTTAATGGTAGTGTAGCGGGACCATCTTACTGTAAACACATTAGTTGCGAATTTAACTCTGAGGAATAATATTTTTATTAACTGCTCTGAGAAGAAAGAATTGTTGAGTTTAAACATGTCATTGTCTCAGATTTAGCTGGAAAGTTCAGAATGGACTTGTCACTTTATTCTTTCTGTGTAGTGTAGGCATTTGCTGAATAAATAAATAATTAAAATAAAATGTAATGTAATGTAATTATACAATCTATTACTTTTATTTTATAAATAATTTTAACTTAATAATTTTTAAACTCATTTTAGCAGTTATTAATAGAACTTTGCTCTCATACAAAAAAAGAGCTGAACAAGCTGCAAATCCTATAGCAAAACAACTCTTCAATATAATGGCCACTAAAAAAACCAACTTGTGTCTATCTGTGGATCTAACATCCTCCACAAAAATTCTTGACCTTATAGAAAAAGTTGGAGAACATGTTTGTTTAGTGAAAACCCATGTAGATATTATTGAAGATTTTTCTGACAATTTTATATCACAATTGCAACAATTAGCACAAAGGTTTAATTTCTTAATCCTAGAAGACAGAAAATATGCAGATATTGGCAATACAGTATCATTACAGTATTCAAAGGGGCTATATAAAATTGGTGAATGGGCTGATTGTGTGACATCACATTCTTTACCTGGGGAGGGGATTCTGAAGGCTTTGAATAGGTCAACAAATGGAGTAAATAAAGGAGTGTTTTTGTTGGCTGAGATGAGTTGTGAGGTAAATGATTATTACTATACAAATTTTTCAACCACTTTGCTTATTCTTATGGACCAGAGTAGACACCGTAACCTACCAACAAAACACTAATGCAATTCTTGTTTCTAACATAAATCATCCACACTATAGTATAAGTATTAAAATACAAAAAATAAAAAAAAACATTGGAGAATGGAGAGTTTCTTTTGAGGTGACCTCTTCAAGGATTCTTATCTAAATCAGCATGGTGCAGTGGATTGTATAATTCCCAGTTGTCATCTTTTCTACCAAAAACTGTAATTTTCTATGAATATTATAATATATCACTAAACGCAATTAAATTTCAGGGTAATCTCATCACTCCAGATTATAAAGAGGCTACAGTGAAAATGGCAGCTAAATACCCAGAATTGATAACAGGTTTTGTGTGTCAGAACAAAAACACATTTAATGATCCAGGTTTAATTCAACTCACACCTGGCGTTCAATTGGAAAGCTCAAAAGATAATCTTGGTCAAGTTTATAATACTCCAGAGAAAGTTATATTGGAAAATGGTGCTGATGTGATTGTGGTTGGAAGAGGCATAGTTGCTTCGAAGAGTCCGGAAACTCAAGCTATTATTTACAAAGATGCTCTTTGGAAATGCTATACAAAGAGAGTGTCTGGTAAAATGGAATAAATTAAGTTTTTATTTATTTTCAGAATAAAATAGAATATATTTTCTTATCTACCCTCTAGTGTCGAGACAAAAGGAGGCGTTGAGTTCCGCCACTCAACACTAGGCTGCCTATTCACTTCATGTGCGATAAAAAAAAATAATATTCTTATGGTATATAAATAACCAAGAATATTATAATGAAATATTACAATATACAAAAATATTCAGTATACAAAAACATATTTTTATATACATTAATAGAAAAATGTATGTTCTAAATTAGTTAGGTGTTTTTTCAGACATTAAAAAAATATTGTTTATAGTTTTATAAAATTATGTACTTTGAGGTTGTTATATTATACATCTTTCATTTGTTAACACATTTGTTAGCTTAGTTACTGTTATTATGTAGTAGATTATAAGTAGGCCTAAGTAGATTTATCAATTCACTATTTGTTTTATATATTTAAATATTTAAGTTTGAAGAATTTTTAATGCATATTAAAGTGTTATTCCACACTTACGAAAGAAGAATACTTTTTAGAAAACATATAATTTTTTATAATAAATATCAATTATCTTTGGCTAGGAGTAATTTGTAAAAAACTCCCTACCCTACCTACAGATGCTAACAACATAAATAAGTTGTAACAAGAATATAAGAATTTCGACCTAGCTTGACAAAAACATATGGCTTTGTGGCCAGCAGAGCATTTGGGCGGCTATTAAGTATGCAATAACACTTTAAAATTAAAAAATATCAAAAAAGTTATTTGAATTACTATTGACTTCGAAAAAAAGATGGATATTGGTGCTTTTCCTTTTATATGATTAATCTAAATGAAATAGACGCGATAGGAGACTGATATTATGGACCAACTTTAACCTTTAGAATTTAATATTTTTTGACAGTTTTATACAATTTACATTCCAGTTATAAATGTTCACAGTATACAAATAAATATACAAGTTAGATGTGGTTTTATTTATTTAAGCCTGATATGTACATTTATATTTTTAGAATAGTTAGGAAAGTGTATAATATAAACAATTCTAGGAGATGCCCTTATTTGACTGGCATGTGTTTCTTTTTTAACTTTTTACATCTTTTTGATTTTATGTGACAGATAAAAAGTCATTACATGAATGAGTTTCACTCTTCCTAGTTGTGAAACGAACCTACAAATACTGCTCTCAAAATAGAATACTTTTAAAATTACATATTCTTACGCCCATAACAGCGACGCGGTGTGGGTTCGATTCCTACTCCAGCAAATGAAATATTTAAAAAATGTTTTCATTGTTTTATTGGGAACAGAATGTCTTAATACTAGGTTACCTATGCCTACCATGCTATGTTCGAGATACAGCGTGAAACTAAAAAAAAATATAAGCTATAATTATTTAAGTAAGTTATTAATAAATTTTGTTGAAAGTATTTGGGCAGGAGAAATTTAAAATTGAATTCAAATAATTTTTATGGTCCTGTTACAAAATTGCTGTAAAATATTTCACTGCACTATTTATATATATTTATATTTTCATTTCTTCGCTTTAGTGTCGAGACAAAGAGCGGCTGCCTCCAGAATTCGGCGGAAAGCGGGGAACGGAGTGTCTACACTAAGCTCCCTCTGCCTACCCTAATGTGTGCGTGATACAGCGTGAAGCTGAAAAAAAAAATTTCGTGACAGAAAGAAGCAACATTTTTAATGAAAGCTTTGTTTACCCGTATTGTTTAGCGTTCAAAGTAAATTAATGATTGATAATCGAAATCAACAAATAATGACAGAATGTAGGTAGCATGAAGGTGGTGAATTTATTTACTTAAGTAGATCTTTATTCCGATATAAAATATATTTCAATATTTCATAATTAACAATACACAAAAAACAAAGATTCAGTTAAAGTACAGTCCGAGTCTAAACTGAACTTTGTAAGATAAAGTAATAGTATTACCGTACGTACAAAAATAGAAAATATATTTGATCAAGCAGTAAAAAAGAAAAAAAACCGTAGTCACAATGCTGTCTTTGATTGTCCTTTAAAGATTTTGACAATTAAAAATTACTGCTTTAAGTTATATAGCAATACTTACTTGGTTTGTCATTTTCATAAATGTCAAATTCGTAATAGAAACCTCGAATCCGATAAGTAAACTGTAAAACAAAACAAAGAATATCAAATGAGAAATGGATAGTATATCGAAAGAATTAAATATAAATAATAATAATATATTACCTACTGCTTCACCGACGCTATTTTCGGTTGTAGTTCACAATACTTGGCTAAAGAAGTGGTTAAAAAACGGAGAAGTTGATAATTGTGTAAATAATTTGGATTTTACTTTACAACCAGGTGAAAGTGTTCCTTATCCGTGGAAAAAAATATTTATTAAGGTATTTACATATTTTCTAATATCATTGCTTATTTTGAACCAAAACTAATTATATGTTTAACATTATACTTTAAGTATTTTATTTTAGGTGTTAAAGAAAAAAGTGTCCAAAGTATTGCCTCTGCCACGTTATAAATTAAATGAAACTAACGCAGAAACTCCCTTAACTTTTTCACAATTAATTCAATATGTCTCGCAAAGTAATCAAAGGAATTTATGGAAGGAATCTTATAAGAAATATTGTCAAAATAATGAAAGTATCAAGGAAAATACCATAGTGAATTTATTAGAACATGATCAACTTCTAGCAGAAGTAATTCTAAGATTGTATGGCTGTAATATAATAAGAGTAAGATCAGACTCATCAGGAAAATTCAGTGAAATTAAAGACATTACTAATAAACATGTTCTAAAATCTTATGAAACTCATGTCAATTTGTTAGCTGCTTTATTTACATTAGAAACAGAAAATAATTTCTTTATAGTGTACAGAGGACATTATGAGAACCATTTACTTGATTGTCTCAATTTTAGCCCAAACATAATAGATAAAACATATTCTCGAGGATTATTTATTATATATCAGCTTTTGAGTCTATCCAAAGCATTGTGTGATAGAGGTCTCAGCTTGGGGACCTTGCGGTTACAAGATATATATATGTCAGAGGATTTGTGGTTGCAAATAATGCCACCTATAACAAATAATATACACTGCCTTGACCCTTCATTAATATTTGAACAAAATAAGCAAAAGCAAAGTACAAGTCTCAATCAGCAAAGTAACCAAAATAATCAAAATGGAGGTGAAGAGTGGTGTTGGCGTAGTGACGCAGTGCAGTTAGAAAAGCTTTGCATGTTATGGGTCAGAGGGAGGATATCAAATCTAGATTATTTGTTACATTTAAACGTACTTGCTGGTAGATCTGCTAACGATCCTCAGACTCATTTTATGGTTCCATGGGTGACTGATTTTAATTCAAGATGTGGTAAGGCTTAAACATAAATTTAGTGCAAGGCATGAATTTGTTGATAAGTTGTTATTGTTGTTTCCTTTTTTATAGGGAGAATAAGTTACTAAATTCATAGGTCTATTTTACTACAAAAGAAAAACTCATGATTTTTTAAATTAATTTCTTATTAAAGAATATTGAAAAGCAAATTATGATAAAATGATTACTAAAAAAAATCAAATTTATTATTATTAAAAAAAATTACAAAGGCTAGATTGATTGGCATATAGACCATATGCCTCCAAAATTCAGCGAAAACTTGGTGGATGAAGAGTCTTCACACTGTTTCCTCTGTCTACTGTTTGCTGCATGTGGGATACAATGTGAAGCTGAAAAAAAAATGTATTATTCAATAATTAAAACTATGCTTATTGTCTGTCTTTCAGGTCGTAATTGGAGGGATTTAAGTAAATCAAAGTACAGACTGAACAAAGGTGATCGTCAATTGGACATGACCTATGATGTCACAAGTGCTAATGGCCAGATCCCCCATCATGTTACAGACGCCCTATCTGATATCACATGTTATGTTTATTTGGCTAGAAGGTATGTTTTTATATCTGTGTATTAATTAATATCATTGTTAACAAAGATAAAAGTGCGGCGTTGAGTTCCGCTACTCAGCGCCGCACTAGTCTCGTCTTGGCCAGAAAATGAGAAGCATGAAGAATAAATATGCCGCTGTTTGCAATTTCTATAAATTGAATGAAACAATTTTGTTTACAGTATTTACTTTATTAAAATTCTTTGCTATTCATTTTTAATAAATACTTATGTAAATATAAAGCTTGAAGCTACAAAAAAAATATTAAAACTTATACAAACACGTCTCCTCATATCATTGTAAAAATATATTTTTTTAATTGTACAAAAAAATCAGTTGAAAACCAATACAATTGTACTGCTATTTTAAGTAAAGTAAATCAAAATTCCTTATCATATTCGTAAATTTGCATTAAAACATTCAATATATTTTATTATAGAACTCCAAAAGACACACTATGTAAGTATGTGCGTAACAAATGGGTGCCCGCGGAGTACCCGGCATCTATACAACGTATGCAAGAATGGACTCCGGATGAGTGCGTACCTGAGTTTTACACTGACCCTACAGTTTTCAAGAGCATACACGAAGATTTACCTGTAAGTTGTTATATTTGTAAAACAACAGTGCTTTTCAAATATTCAAATATTTATATTGTGTTTGATTTTTTTACCTTTTTTAGGGTAGGCCTAGAGACCTTTGAATCCAGTCTATTTTGAATTGATGTTAATTTTTGATAATTGCTTACGATTAGCTGTTATGCATTGCATAGAAATTTGATTGAGATCGATGTCTGTATTTTTATATATTATTAATTCATATAGAAAAAAACAGTATAAAATATTTGGTAACTCGTAAAAATTTAGTATATCGTCGTTGCGCTTGCCAAAACCGCTATGTGTTTTTAGTCAAGTTTTCAGGAGAGACAAAAAACTATCTTATTTATTAAATAATAGCTT
>FAPJ01009167.1:0-15246 GCA_001485985.1 Heliconius ethilla aerotome | reverse complement strand
CTTGAGTGGGGAATGAACCGACAATCAGTTAGTTTTGCTACCATGTGCCCCTGCGCCATGACTGACCTTGATAATTTTAATAAAAAAAAACACAAACCCTGGTTTTAGATTTGAAATTGAGGAATTTTTTAACAGATTTTTTTTTATTTGTCCTTCTGATGTGCGACCTTTTGTGCCGTAATCAATCTTGATAGAATAGTTCCAGGTTGGCTTTTCTTGCTGTGGTGGACTTATACGTGAATTTATAACTGGAATTTAACGTTATTGAAATGATATATAGATATTAAATAAAATATTAAGTGCTATAAGAAATAACTCAAATATCTCAATAATAAAAATATATATCAAGCGCAAACTTTTTCAAATAGATATGAGCTAATATATGTTCCTTGGATTTGAGCACAGAACACATTTACTCATGAACATGATGGCGACCGTTGACTTTTCCTTCCTACGCAAGTTATTTAATTCAGGACATTTTACAAAAATTACAAGTGGTATTCAATATTATAATTTTTATTAATTGTTATATTTTTTTTATTTTTATCGAATTAGATTACTTAAATATTTATTTCTTTTAAAAAATAATTAATTAATAATTTCTCAAGGTATATAACCGTTTAGTTACTACTATTACGTTTACTATAACGAGAGTTTATCAATAATTATCTAATAAAATACATAATTTTATAGAAAATTTTTTGCATCTTTCCCAATTAATTCCAAACAAAAATATAATTTTGTTGTATATATTCTAAGAAACTATTGCAAATATTAAATAAAGTAGGAAAAGAAATGAATTAAAACAAGGCTTCAAATAACTATTAAACAACTAAAGGGAATTATCTAGCAGTCTAATAACAATATCCAATTCTCCAGCATCATGAGTAAATCATGAGCACAGAACACATTTACTCTTAGTACAACGAAGCTGAAGTCCGCCATTAGGCTAACCACACAAACACAATATTATTGGCAAAAATATTGTTCGATAGGTGGCCCCGCATACTACACAATATTATTGACAATATTTCGTCATAAAATCTGACACAGTCGCTCAGTAGCTTTATGTGTATGCGTACGGGTTAAATCTAAAATGGACAGAAAGAAAAAAGCCGTCGCCTTAGTTATTGCATTTAATTTATTTACAAAGAAAAGACAATCAAGAAAGAAACAATGGATCAAAGACTGGGATGAGGTGGGATGAGAAAAAAAGCGGAGTTAATCATTTAAATATTATTAATGAAATTATTCAATGTTAAAGTTGTAAAATAGTCAAAATAGTTTAAAGTTTCATATAATTAAAAAAAATATCTTACTTAAGATTAAAGTGTAAATAAGAATTTTCTTAGAATGTCTAAAGGAATATTTAATTTCATTTCTTTATTACTCAAAAAGAAAAAAAAGTCGAGGCGTATTTGAATATAGCCACATATTTTCTAGACGATTATTGGTATTTTATAAATTAATTATGTCTTAACAAATATTACTAGATAAAATTCATAATATTATGAATATTTTTTGTATTATAATATTATGAATTTTATCATATTTTTTTATTTTGTGATATTTTTTTGTAATTATGGTAGTCATCATGTCATTTCAGATTCAACAAAAAGGCACATTAAACATTTTGGGTAGTTTTTATACTAATATTATTGTATATGTCCACCTCCTTTGAAATCTTTTTACAACTAAAATATTGCCACGCGCCCGGACCCGCCCAACCCCCCCCCCCCCTCACTCACCCTCCTGATATTGCAGTAGCAAATCAGTATTTCTAGATTTCTTCAGTCTATGCGCACACACAACATTATTGACAATACGTACTTTATTGACAATATTATTGTACGTTTAGCGTCACTATTAGTGTTGCAAAAATTTCGATAGTTTCGCAATCGATAGTTTTAATCTAAAAAGGCCCATGCGGTCGATACAACGATCGAAACTATCGATTCAAAAGGGTACAATACTATACAATGCAATACTATCGATATTATCGATAGTATCGTATCTCCCAGTCAGAAAAGTATCGATACTACTATTGAATTACTAAGAAACGATAGCATCGTCAATATCGACAGTATCGATACTATCGATTGTTGTGAACTATCGATCGCATGCTATGGTGCGATACTATAGATTCTATCGATAATCCACTATCGTTCGGCAACACTAGTCACAATCGTTTCAAGGAATTGATTGAAACGCCCTCGTTGAGAAAATTTAGAAGCTCTGCTTTTAAAGATTCAGGTATATATTTCCATTATAATTATATAAAATACCAGCGAAGTGATGAAGCCTCCATGATTTTTTGAGTCCATCAAGCAAACGTGGCTGTATCTTTATATGTAAAGTGCATGTGAAATTATGAATCCTCTTCTATTTCTATCAGTTTAGCACTGACGGCAGCGCCGTCTGTGATCTTTCTCTTTACATTTCAATTTTATGAGTGGAGGGTAATTTGTTATTATAATGTCGTGATTGTGTATTATCAACTTTTTCAAAATAATACTTTAAAATGAGTTCAGGGTATGGTTGAGTAAACTGTTACTCAAATATAAGATGGCGGACATTGCCTTTATTATTTCGTAGCAGAAAAATAGCACTTTGATCGCTACTCGTATTTGTATAGTTAAGACTATTTTATGGAACTTATTGTAAAGCAATTAAATATACCGTACACTATAATAACCTTAAAATTGTCTATAACAATTATTTAATGTTAATAACTCTGTAATCAATTGGTTATAATATTATCTGCTGCTTATTATTATTAATTGACAATTCATGTTAAACTAATAATACTTTCAAATAAACAATTATTACGCTAATACACTAAGTTTTGAACTCATCTATTATAAATATAAACCTTTGTGAGTAGATTGTGATAGCTTTAATGTGTGGGTAAACTCAATTGGTTGAAAAAATCAATACCTAATAAGTTTAATTTTAGCTTAACTTCTAAACTATGTTTTAAATGTTTTTATTTGCAAGTATATAAATTCTTATTTTAGGACCATGCCACCACCAGATAAGAAACAAACGGGTATTAACAAAGGCAAGACGATACTTCAATCTTATTTAAACTCTTTTGATCGAAATGAGACAACCACTGTGATAACAGGTAATACATAAACAAATATTTTATAATAATATAACAACATTTCAGTAATTATAGTGTTTTTATAGTAGACGGTAGTGGAGATGAAGAAGCAGACACAGGTGTTACATATTTTGTTGATGAGGAAGGGCGTTATTATTATCAGCCCTCTGGAGATAGCCAAAGCCTTGTCTCAATACCTGCAGAGGTAACAAGAGATAGTGAAGAGGTAAATATTGTGTTTAATCGTGTTCAGGGTTGTTATAGAGCTTTATAACCATAATCAAAACTATAAAAAGGTAGAAATCAAAAATAATCACTGTAACTGAATATGATATGCAAAAATTATAGATTTTTGTATGTTATCTGGCCGAACCGATACACTATCACTTAGTATGAAGTAGCAATAAGTACTAAGGACTTTTGATAACAGAAGAAAATAAACAAGAAATATCACAAACTCAATTATAAATTAAGTTCCCAAATATCTATATCCATAACCAATAAATTATCCAAAAATAATGGTTAACCCAAAATAACTTAATATCTATAACTGAAACTGATATAGTATTTTTCTTATATAAATATCTGTATTCTGAAATGTTCCATCCTTAACATCCCTGATTGTATTTAAATTAAATTCGAATTATAGTCATAGTTTATAATATAAATAATTATTTTTTGTATATTAAAGATTTCAGAAGAAACTCAAATGTTAGTTGATGCTGAGAATTATCAAACAGTAACATTAGTGCCGTCAGAGTCATCTAATGGTGAAGTCAGCTATGTATTAGTTGTGCAAGATGAAAACAAACCAGTTATGAATATTGATATAAAGGTGGATCAGGTAATCTTTTCATATACCTTTAGTCATGTATGTTCAGTTTGTTCATTTATAAGTATTTTTATTTTATTTGCTTTTTGTTTTTATTGTTTTTGTGTTGGTTTTTTAATCATTGGGTTGCATTGTTTTAATTTCTTTAGTCCATAATCTTTTATATTTAATGTAAAATGTTATGGATGTAGTACAACTTTTATATAAAGTCATTAATTGCTATATGACATGAAAAAAAGCTACACATTAAAATGCATTAAGTATCTTACATATATGTACATAAATGTATATAACATATTGGTTTTTATTAATCAGAAAGAGAAGAACAATGATGTGTACAATTTTGAGGAGGATGAAGAAGAACCTGGTGGGGATGATGGTTCTGATGATGCAGATGATCAACCCAAGGTGTTTAAAAATTTATACATAAAATATGTTACTAAATAACTTATCAAAAGTTTTACACTTTGTTTTTCTTATGTATTTATATTGATTAATGTGATGACTGATTTTTACTGAGTACTCTGATTTAATATTGATATTTAATTTTTAGGTAAAGTCATCTACATCAAAACGTGGGAAATATCTTCGGCCACATTTTACTTGTAATTTTTGCTCATACGCAAGTCATAGGCGGTAAGTCTTAGTAATGTTTGTTTTGTATATTTACTTCACTTTAATTATTCTTCCCATATTACTAAAAGAATTGCCAGTTCTAATAATAAAATGTTTTCCATCAGATATCTTTTACTCCGTCATATGAAATCACACTCTGACGAGCGCCCTCACAAATGTAGTGTTTGCGAGCGTGGCTTTAAGACTATCGCATCTCTGCAAAATCATGTAAATATGCACAATGGGGTGAAACCACATGTATGCAAGTATTGCAAAAGTCCTTTTACTACCTCAGGTATGTCAATTTAAACATTAAATTTGATTTTTTGAAATTTACATTAATTTTGTTTTTATTATAATTATATGATCTGTACAAAAATTCGCAATTATTATTGAAATATTGATTTATGTTTGTTGTTATAGGAGAGTTAGTTAGACATGTTCGCTATCGACACACTCATGAAAAGCCACACAAATGCACTGAGTGCGACTATGCCTCAGTCGAGCTGTCCAAGCTGAGGCGTCATGTGAGATGCCACACTGGCGAAAGACCATACCAGGTACATTCACAATTATAACTTAATAATTATTAATTAAAATAACAAAATAAAGCAAGTTATATGAAATTTTTAATATTACTAATAACGGTTTGGTTTCAGTGTCCACATTGCACATACGCGTCTCAAGATACATTTAAACTGAAGCGACACTTGCGCACTCATACTGGCGAGAAACCGTACAAATGTGACCATTGCAACATGTGCTTCACTCAATCTAACTCATTAAAAGCTCACAAACTTATCCACAATGGTAAAAAAATACTATTCTATTATAGCATATATTTATCATTCTAGCATTTTGTACTGTATTTTTAATATTTTCTTTTTAGTATCTGAGAAACCTGTATTTGCCTGTGAGCTTTGCCCTGCAAAATGCGGCAGGAAAACCGATCTCCGTATTCATGTGCAGAAACTCCATACGTCTGACAAACCCCTTAAATGTAAACGTTGCGGCAAATCCTTCCCAGATCGATATTCTTGTAAAGTTCATAATAAGGTAATGTATTTTTTTATATTCTAATTAAGTCTTGCATTATAATATACAAAATATTTGTAGGGAGATATTGTTAGTTATATAAATATAAATTTTTGATAGATATTTTAACTAAGGCATTAATTATTTTATAAATTGTCCATAGATTCAGTTTCTTGAAAATAAAATCGAAAAATTAGTTATTTAATTTTGTGTCACATAGCAGCTTGTAGGATATTGTTAAGATAGGCCAAAATCAATATTTGTAATGTATTTTTGGTGTACACTCATTTTCTGTAATGAAATCTTGAATTTTCTATTGAAACAAAATTTTAACAAAATGCTAAAAATTGAGACAGTTCAAAAGTGAATGTAATACCTGCATACATAATAGTTTATTAATTTCAGTTTCAATTTTTAGATATTTTGCAATTTATTTTTTTAGACCCATGAAGGCGAGAAATGCTTCAAGTGTGAACTATGCCCATACGCGTCAACAACTCTCCGTCATCTCAAGTCACATATTTTGAAGCACACAGACGAGAAACCGTTTGCGTGTGAACATTGCGATCAATGCTTTAGGTATAAGTTATAAGTTATATTTTAAGTGGTAAAGAATTATTATCATTGTATCATTATCACCATTCAACTAAATTTTACAAAAAACTTTTACTGAGATGCTAAGTTATAATGTTTAAGCTGGCAAGGAATAGTTAACAACTGACAGATTTTCTCATATAGCAGGGTAGGCAGGGGGTACTCATTGTTAAGACATTCCATTTCTCACTTTCTGCACAAATTTCAAGCCATTGTGTGAACAAAAATTTAACTATTATTGTATTAATAACGGTAGTTTAAATATAATTACATCAAATGGGGATCAACCTGCAACCTTCATGTTAACAATATCTAATCAATGTCAGAATATCTCACTACCTGACGACCTCGACTTATTGTCTTAATTTCATTATTAATTATTTTTATTATAATATACACCTCATAACAGGCAAAAACAACTGCTCCGCCGTCATCAAAATCTATATCACAACCCTAACTATATGCCGAAGCCGCCCAAAGAGAAGACGCATACGTGCCACGAGTGCCAGCGCACGTTTGCGCACAAAGGGAACCTGATACGCCACTTGGCCGTTCATGACCCCGAGTCGGACCACCATGAGAGAGCTTTGGCCTTGAAGCTAGGGAGGCAAAGGAAAATTAAAATTGTTGATGGAAATATGAGGGTTAGTATATTTACTTTATACTTGTAAAAGTAGCTGCAACGTTTGTTTGGTGGATGGAATTAATCTCAAGAACTACTCGTTCAATTTGTAAAAATATTTTTGTATTGGATAGTCCATTTAAAGGCAGACTTGCAATAGGCTATATTGCACCACGTTAATCGTCTGATCGCCAGTACAGTATTGGCAATCAGAATTACTTTGGGCACTTACTGTGTCATACACAACTCTTAGTTATTTCCATCAGTAAGTATAGAAGGCTACATTTTCGAACGAGTTTATATCTAACTTTTTTTACTAGATGATTAGTCAAATCAAATCAAAAATTAAATCAGCTTCACGCTGTACCCCCACACAGCAGGGTAGGTAGAGGGAATCTAGTGTTAAGACACTCAGTTCCCCACTTTTTCTGGAGGCATTGCGTATTGAGTGGCAGAACCAAACGCCGCGCGCGTGCCTCGACACCAGAGGAAAGAAATGGAAATATAAACGTAAATAAATATTTCACTTTCTCGAGTGGCGATCGAACCCACAATCGTCGCGTCACACACACCCTTGTGCCGCTGCGCCACGATGGCCTGTTGGTCATTGAGATTAAATTTAGAACAACATATATTATGGTAGTATTAAGTACATACTGCATGTTTGTTAAAAGCTTATCAAAAAATGTAGTTTATACTATAGTTTAAGATATTTTTTATTGCAAATAATTGTGAGAAAACAATAATATGTAAAAATATTGTAATATTGTAACTATAATGTTACTATAATATTTCGTATTCAAAATAACAGCACATTTATTCATCCAATTCTAAAATTGTATAGACAACAGCAGGTTACTGAAGCAATAAATTTATATTTCCGTTCATTGCAACTAATTACTACCGCTGAGCTTTCAAAATTACACCTATTTACAATGAATTTCTATAGCATGTATGTGTCTGAGACTCGTTATATCTTTATTACACTCCAGTTGAGATAGCTTATTATTAATTCGATGATTGGTTGCCAATGAAATCACCTGTAATATGCCTATACATTATTTTATTTTTGTGTTCGTTGCTCTAATATAAATGTTTGTGATTGTATTTAATTCTTATATATCAAATTAGGGTGTTGAAATGTAAACACAACTGTTGTGGATTTGATTCTAACTTGAGGAATCATTTGTAATGAAATTGTTTATTTTGTCCAGTTTCAGTAGACAAAATATGATTGTATTGAATGGTTTCAAACAATGCTCAAATAGAATCGGAAAGTGGGTAAAAAATTTTTTTAAAAGTAGAGTTTCTGTCACTCCACTTAGTGCGTTATATACAAATTAAAATAGCGAAACTGTGTATATATATATTTTAATAATTTATATATTTGCTGGTTTTATTTATTTTCTGTAAAGCGTAATTATTATCTCCAATTTAATTCTTTGTAACATCTGCAAAGCGAAATATTTGAATGATAAAATATCAAAACAGAAATGAACTTAATAAACAAAACAATGAAATATGAGCACGCGCTCTTGTAGCCAAAAACTTAATAATTATGTAGTCCTAGTAGTAGGTGTAATTGGTTTATTGGATAGGCCTTAATATTAATTGTGACCGTCGTGGTGCGCGGCGTCGGTACCTACTCGTAGAAATGAATTATTATTTAGAAATATTTTCATATCCCTCTTGTACTCTGCCTGCCCTGCTAAAAACCGGATACAGCGTGAAGCTGAAAATAAAATTCTAAGAGCAAGTGAATGTTATATTAGTACACTAATTAGGCTACATGCACATCCAATTTAAAATCTGCCTTTGCAATATTAGATATTATTAATAATAATGATATCTTTAAATATATATATATATATATATATATATTACTTGTTATTAAATATATATAATGTAAATAAGTAATGTTCGTATATAACAAGTAATGTAAATTAATAACTAATAACTTTTTAATCAGACGGAAGATTCAGACAATGAAACAGATATAATGAAGCTGGACCTCAACGGTGAACTAAAACGCGGTGAGCTTGTAACAGTGGCTGACGGTGAAGGCCAGCAGTACGTAGTACTAGAAGTTATACAGTTGGAGGACGGCTCTGAACAGCAAGTTGCTGTTGTAGCACCTGATTTTATTGATGAGGAACAAGGTACATATTGAAACTTTAAGCTATTTATTGTCTTATAGCCAATTAACTGTTAGCTATTTATTTGTTTTCATTTATTAACAACATACATTTTGCCTGCCTTTTGCTATAGTATATTTTAGCAGTAGTATATTTTTTTATTGTACATACGTTCTTTTTAAAAATCAAACTATTCTTATATGGTTATTAGAAAACTTAGGGATTTTTTTAAGACGGAAACACATTTACGTTTCGTGGCTTATCGTGATGCTCACTGTCGTGACGGTGAGTGTGCACACTAACGTGTTGTGCCGTGGCGTGCCCTGACGTTGTTTCTGAACAGTACAGTACGGTTCGTTAACCTTTGCAGTGTTTAAGCATACATCATCAAATGATCCTTGTGGTCTTTACACTTTGAGTCATATATAACTTTTTGTTGAGATACAAGTTCAATAAGATCCTTCAATAAAAATAAAATAAATTATAAAATGTCCGCTAGGTGTTCACGCCACGAGCCACGCGAACATACGAATGATGCATATTCATATTAAATAATGTGGAACCTATTAGTTGCTGGCGGCACGTAAATGTGTTTCCGCCTTGTCTCTCTTTTTATAAATCGCATTCTTTTACCTCTTTATGTCCAACATATGTGATTGTTTTAAATATTTATTTCAACATTGCTATTATGTCACCAAACTTTTACTATTAATGTATTTTAAAGTGGAGGAAGACAATGAAGATGATGAGATGGTACAAAAACAAGTATTCATCGAGCAAGCCAAGCTGAAGAACTTGGAAAGGAGTATCAAACTTGAGAAGGATGTTGACACGTGTTTTGGTTTTGATGTTAGTATTAAAATAAATTGAAAATTAGTATACCTATAAAAATAAAACTCTTCTGTAATTTAATGACTGATTGACCAACAATGCACTGTTTAAAGCTTTCTTGTATAGTTTTTCTGAAAGGATGTCCCATATTTCTTATGGAAAATAAACAGAACTTATTTTTTTATAAACGAAATAATTTGTGGTCTGCAACATGTAATATAAAATATGTTTTTTTTAGTATAATACTAGCGACCCACTCGCGGCTTCGCTCGCTTGAATTACATAATAGTCGTATTACTATTCTGATTTACTTTCATTATCTTTTTAAAGACAATCAACATGCATTACAAATGTTATTAAACATAAAAAATTTAAAATCATTATTTTGTATTACATCTATAAATGCCCTCAATAATAGATTCCTCATAAGTTGTGAGGAATCTCTCTTATGTATAGATTTATACGTACAATGCAAATGTATGTTATACTGAACAATATATTCTGTAATTTTCAGGAGGATGAAGAAGCAGAAGAAGAAGAAGAAGAAGAAATAACCTATGATGATAAAGTTGTTTTGCGTTTAGTTTAATGAAATAATCAAGTTATTTTTAACATTATATGTATAAATCATATAAATGGTACAGATATCATAGTAATATATTTACTTCCTTGGTTTGTTCACATTATATCCTACTTGCATTTCATATTTATTTTTAGAATAATTCATATACAAGGAAAAATCATATATAAGGAAAAGTAACAATATCACAGCAAATTTGGAAAATTGAAAAAACTTTTAAAACTTTTTAATTTTTTAAAATTAATTCAAATATTATTGAATTGATTCAAATTCAATTTAATTAAAATCAGTGTTATTTTTTATTTTATGTCATTTTATATACAGTACGCTTTCTTATTATTTATTAAAATTTTAAATAATGTATGTGAAATGTTCACAGATAACAGTGGAATTATATTATGGACGTATTTACAAAATTTCATTTTATTTCATTCATTTTTCATTTTTGTCATTGGGAACAAATAGTAATTTGGTACTTGTTATCCACAAATACAAGTCGGCACATTGTCTAGACTAGACCAAGAGAAAGTGATATTTTAAATATATTATTGTAAAATACATTTAGTATTCTTTGATTGATTCCAAGTTTAGTGATGAAAACATATTTTATTTTTCAACATTAAATTATTTTAATGTTGATCAAGTAAAAGATAAATATTATCAATTTATATCATAAGTTATCATTGCCAAGGAACAATTATCATATTATTTCCAACTAGAACCTCTTTTGTCATTTTAATGTAGTTTTTGATATATTTCAATTATATTTACAAAGTTTATTAAAATTTTCTAATTGCATATAAACATTAAAGCATTAAATCTTGTGAAATTTGTAAGTACTTCCGTAACATATCCAAAAGTGTTATTGAAAAAATATTGTGTTTAGTTGAAGGAGTGGGGAAAAAATATTTGAAAAGGCTTTGAGTTTGAAGGTGCATGAACTATCTACATTTTGTTTATATTATATTATGTGATGTACGCAAATCAGCATAAAATATTTTTTTTATCTAAAATTGTTATATAATTGTATATTTATGTTACCAAACTTGAAACTTACTTCAATATTTGAGTAGTTGATTTTTAATTAAGATTCTACTGTAATTATTTTATGTGTAATGTTTGTATGAATGATTTAAATTGATTTGAATTGCATTTTATTCCTGTAGATGTTGTGCATATGTTGTTCCATCAATTCATTTTAGGTATTTTATGGTTTTTTTACATTACATATCAATATTATCACACTAGGAGGTTGGATTTAATATATATTTTTTAAATATCTTTGAAGCTAATTCAATTTTAATTGTAATTTTCTTATTAAATAGAATATTCATTTTACCCAATACAATTTTTCATTTTAAAATTATCAATTTTAATATAACAAATATCCACGATCGAGTCCTGTGTCATTCACATGTTTATGTATATTTCATGTAATTTAGATGTCACTTCATTCAATCTTGTAAATATATTATATTAAATAGTAAGTTGCTTAGATGTAGTAGTGTTAATATCAGAATAGCGTGAATAAGACAACAAATCCTTCATTAGAAAAATGTCAGTGGCTCATATCTTTAAAATTTATATCAATATTAAAGAAAGAAAGGTAATTTACAAGTTAATAAAAAATATATTTTACCTCTTGCGCTTAAATGTAGTCTGTCCATTATGAATGTATGCTTCGTACACGCTGTAACGCTGGCTCCGGCCGAAATCGGACAATAATATGTAAAATAGTAGCAAAAACAAAAATACCCAAAGTGCGCAATGATAATACTAAGTTGTTAGATTTTAGATCGACGACTAGTGATCCTGTAGACATGCAATATTTTTCTGTAACATTAATGTTTATAATTACTTGGTGGAAAGCAACACAACACGGCTGACGATGATTTTATTGAAAAAAGAAAACGCCAGTCCATCGTCCAAGCACGAAGGGCTTTTGAAAGATTCCATTCAAGGAGTAGTTATTAAAATATAGTACAATGATATTGTAGTTATATGGCGGCTAGATGTTTTATATTTTTCGCTGCGTACAAAGAGTGTCTTACTATAGGAAATTATGGTATAGCTATAGTTTTTAAATAAACATAACTAACAACTTCTCTAGAATTTTACCTATCAGTCTACATCGCTGTCATTGATAATAGTGTTACATATTTAATTCTCAAAATTTGGCATTATCACTGTACTAGAAAATGAAGAAATAAAATGCTGGTTCATTATCAACTCAAACGAAACATCAAAGTAGAGTAAAAACTACGAGTATGCATTGTCCGGTGTAAAAGAATTGATATAAATTTTTTTAGATCTCTAATAATCTGTTACCACAGTATGTCACAAACTTAAATATCATCCACACCACATGATTAGAATTTAATTATTTTGAATGCCATTAATTGATGTGTCTATGAAAAATATATTATTAAATAAATAAGTTATTATGACTCAAAATTAATGAGTGAGATTTATTTATATTTTATTCATGGATATAGATCAGAGTTAGAATTTTACAGAAATACAATAGATTTTTTTAGATTAATGTCCATTGCCCATTAACCTATCGTTTGATATTGAGCTTGATCAAAAACTTAATGTTTTACTCTGTCATAATTATATTTGGTTTCTTACGAGTTGTAATAATTTTCATAAGAAAGAAATATCAAAGGCTGGGTGAGGTTCAGTGGTGGGGCAAGACTTAAACTTTATGTGGGCAAGATATAATTTGCGAGGCCCTCTGTAAATTTTTATTTGTCGATAAAAGAAATTATAAAAAATATTTTAAAAAGTTAAAGAAAGAGGTTGTAAACGAAATAACGCAAATTTGAACAATTGTTTACTCGGGAAAAACAAAAGATAATTTTTATTATAAGATTTAAAAATATATAACTTATAATGCACTAAGGGAAAATCATCGGTTATGACTGATACCCAATACATTAGTATTGGACATAAGTCTGCAGCAGCACACCGCGGGGCACCCTGGACCGCGAGGCCGTAGGCGGTCGCCCACTTCGCCTACGCCTTGGCCGCCTATGGTGAGGTATTTGTTTCTTCAGGACCATTACATGTACATTGTACATGGATGAAAAATTCATACTAACGTATGAATCTACGAGAAAATATATTGTATATACATTGTATTGAACTTTTTGGATGCATAGAGGTAAACTATCTAATTATCTGTATACTTCTAATTAGTAGTTTTCAATTTGAGGGTAGGCGTCAATAAGTGAACAGCTGTTTTGAAAGCTCTTTATTTTATTTGATATTTAATTTTATTTATTAGTGTTTTAAAGCTACATATGTGCTTGTGATATTAAGTACCTACCGCTAGTGTTTTCCTTTATTGAATTCCTACAATTAATAATATATTTAACAATATATTCAACCATGGATACTATCAAGGAGTCCATCACTGCTATGGCGGACATGTTCAACACCAGGATGAATGAATTTCAAGAAGACTTGAACAAAACATCACCGTCGACTACAGTGACAACATTAGCTACTGATTTTAATTCGTTTAAAATTTTTATTCATGTTGCACTAAGTTCGTTGCAAAAACAAGTCGAACTGCTGATACTGGAGGTCGACCGAATGGAGATGTCTATAAGACGTAAAATCCTGCCCCTTCATGGTGTACGTGCGAACAAGTCGGAAGATATTGGTGCACTGGTAACCAGTATTGTGACGGATGCCCTTGACCTGTGCAGCTCATGTATCAGTTCGGTTTATCGGCTTGGTCGTTTGTATAAAGAGAGGTCGCGGCCAATCGAAAAGTTTTCAACTCCTCAGGCGCCTCACAATGTACGAATTTGAATTTGAATTGAACTGCGGGAAGACACAAATGCAACAAACTGCAAGCATGTCACTTTAGCTTCTCTTAACATATCTCTTAACGTAGTCGACTGGTTTCATGATTACCTGCATGGACGCGGTCAACGTATACGAATCCAAGATTCGTACTCGCACTCGTCCTCAGTGAATGCTGGCGTCCCGCAGGGTGGCTTCCTTTGTTGTTTTCACTTTTTATTAATAATATTTCCCAACATATCTCTTCTCTCTACCACCTATATGCAGATGATCTACAAATTTATAGTAAATCTAAAATTTCCGAGCTACCAGGCGCCATTAATACAATAAATAATAATTTAATGAAAATATCTGCATGGAGTACAATTAAATCCTAGCAAGTCTCAAGCTATTGTTGTTGGTAGTCCAAAGCTTCTGGTAATCGCCCAGAGATTGTCGCCGGTTAATGCGTAAGAACTATGGAAAATGTGGAAATCTAAACTAGGACTATGGAATGGAATTTAGATGGACTGGCTACTAGGCTATTGAATGAGACTAACGGTTTATTCATCATGATTGTGATCTAAAAGTATAAATTATAAACAAATCAATATAATATTACAAATAAATTCCAAATAATCCCAAATATACCAACCATTACGCAAGTGTTTATAATAAATAGAGTTAGCGATTAGTAAGGACAAAATAACAACTCAAATGGTGATAATTTTATATGCATACATTGTTTTGCATCAAGTCTATATTTACGATATGCAAATACAAGAGAACATAGTATCTAAGATATTATTCACTTAGTACGTTGTAGATTTTATTTTTATCTAAGTAAAATAGTTTTTTAAACTTTATAATCCATAGGAATTGTTTGTACGTCCCTATGTTTTGCACATCCTTAGAAGGTATTGGTTGCATTGTATAGTTATTTAGTTGTATTATATTATAATAAAAGTGTTTAATAATCTTAATGTATGTTGCCACTGGGAAACCCGTGATCTTAATAAACATGTAAAATATAGTGGGTTTTTTTTATTATTTTCATAATGTTCATTTTCATTATAAAGCTTATTTATCAGTTCAGCAGTG
>FAPJ01009149.1:0-14946 GCA_001485985.1 Heliconius ethilla aerotome | reverse complement strand
AATTATTAAAACATAATCAAAAACTGAAGTGTATTATCATATTATACAAGATTATAATACTATAATCGATTGAATCAACAAGTTACTTAAAAGATCCATTATTATAAAACAAAATCAAATATCCATTTTCAATAATTCATATAAAAATATATGAAAAAAATGTAATTTTTGCCGTATCTGTTATCTCTCCTACTCTATGCCCCAGTCTAGTCTACATAGGTAGTATATAGCCAGCCCTCTATTATGTCATTCACTTTGATGTTCCACCGTACTTGTCGGTTGTAACTGTAGATTTTTTTGTATTATCTTTTGTTCATTATCGAATGCTTTTATTGAGATTTAATTGTAATTAATTTTTGTATGTTTTAAATCTTGTCTCTTAATTGTTGTGAAAGTTGATTGAACGAAAATTTTAATTATGTTCTACGTCTTTCTTTACGTGTATTTCTAGATGTAAATTAGACATATGAATTCTTTTCTGATCCCGAAAAAAAATTAAAAGTCCCCCTATAGTCAAAGCCTTTAAAGTCAAAATAGTTTCCTTAGTTACCTAGTAGCTTCATCTTAGTATAGTCTGCCAGTCACTTCGAAACGAAAGAGTTTTGTGTATTATATACATAGGTTCAATAAGCTAATAGAAATATAGTAAATAAATGTTTCGCCATTTAACACTCAAAGTCTCCAGAATTCACCATAAATTGAAGGAGGAAAGTATGTAAATCATAATGGGAAATGAGTGTTTTAACATTAGGTTTCCAGGTTCTCTCTGCCAGCGTGAAGCTTAAAAAAATGGAATTTTCTATGGTTAAAAGATGATTTACACTGAAACTTGAACTACCATCTCGTATAATTGAAAACGCACAGACAACTTAGTTATTTATTACAGTTAAAAAATAATATAATATAAGTAAAATTTCAATATTATTGTTTTTAGTTTTAAATAGAATTGTAAACTTATTTAAATAATATATGTATGTTTGTTTATCAGCAGTCTAATCTCTGAACCATAGATTAAAATTTCCCATCAAATGATGGTTATCGATCGAAGCATAGTGAAGTAGTCAACCTTTGACATTTATATATTATACGTAAAGTACCTAAAAATATTGAAATAATAAACTTAAATAAAATATTAGTATTTTTGACTTCTATGCTGTGAGGTAATTCAAGTATCAAATATATATGAGGCTGAACGTAATGGTTGGGTGTTCAAATCTCACTTGGATTAATTCTTGTATCTGTAAAGTAATAAGAAAGGTATGTATGTATTTCTTTAATTTACACTATAATTTAAATAAAAGAATGCCTTTAGACTTTACTCTCAGTTATTTAAAAATTTAAAAAAATAGAGACAGATAAGTAAATCACTACGTTCTACGTGCTCATGCAAACTTTGTAGTGGGCTTGTTTTTTAGTTGTGTACAACAAATAAGTAGAAATTTCCACCATTTTTTATATATGAATAGCTTATAATTTTGTATAGAAAATAAATATATTTTTACAATCAAATTAATAGTCCAAGATGTGTTCAAAAGATATCAGTATTCAATGTGTACGAGCGAGTGTACGAGTAGCGACATTACGCAACGAGTTACAACACACGATAACGTTGTGAGTTGACGGTGCGATGGAGCGATTTTGATTTGGTTCAAGTCACGGGCGTAATCCAAAAAAAGGAGGCTTTTTTGTGTCTCTTAGATTTATTTATTTTACTACTTTCATATAGTACTATCATTAAGCTGAAGAGTTTGTTTAGTTGAGCGTGCTAATCCCAGGAACTACCGGTTGGAATTGAAAAAATATTTTATTTAGTGATGTAACCCACTCTAGGAACTGTCATTATCTACCACCTAGAATCTATTATGTCGTCATACACGAGGAGGTAATGATAAATCTGTCATTTCTTTGTTTTTCATTAATATACATGTTTGAATTGAAAAACAAATCACTTTTAATGCTTTCCAAGTTCAAGGTCAAAATATATAAGGCATATATAATCAGTTACAAAACATTATATATATTGTAATTTATAATAGTGGTATTTAAATATAATACTCATTATATGAATTACTTTCACTCTAACAACTAATGTGACTATATAGAGCCACAAATCGAATCGAATTCACTTCCTTTGTTTCGAACTACTGTAACATGTTCACTTGTAAAAATAAATAGCATGAGAAGATGCTATTCAGTAAATTACGAAGTTTCTAATTTAAGATTATAAGTACTCTTTAATTAAAGTATATTAATTATATCTATCAGTCTCGAAACAGCGGAATTTTGCTTAGAAATATAATTTTAATGAGAATTTTTCACATATTAGTTTTTTTGGCGTTATAACACTGTAATATTTTTTTTATATATATAAATAATAATAACACACTAATTGATTTAGCGTTAAAAAGAAAGTATTTATATTCAGACTAAAAATATAAATATTAAAAGTCATCATAAAAGTGTTCAACGCTATATACGACTGTCTATTAACAAACCACTATATTTATATTCTTGCATATATTATAAGAACAAAAAAAAGTACAGACTAATAAATATAGATAACAAAAACAACGAATGAAAGAATACAGATAATAAAAGAAACGCCGATACGTCACTCTATACAGTACATTCATCATGCTCTCATGACTTGTACCACGAAATTTCGAGTGAAAGTTGCAACTGCCAAAATCTTTTAGTGAAAGTGGGCAAGTGAGATCGATGCCATAATTATTATTACACATTATAAGAGATACGCTAAAAGCAAAAGCCGGATATAGGGAAGTTGGGATTCTCGATATGGATTTGTCGTAATAATTAATTATATTTATATTATAGTGATTATTATTGATTAATTTTAGTTGTTTTCCTTTAAGAAGATTATCGCTGTATAGGCAAAATAATAATAATTAGTATGTAGTTACTGTAAGCATGGAAAAAAGCTGCATGCAAAAAAGCTTTAGAAAGCTTTTCAGAAAATTGATTGAAATTCGGTTTAAAGACAAATATATCAGTTGAAGTGAAACTTGTAGCTTATACCTACTTTTTCTTTATCTTTATAATTTTTTTTAAGTTCAGGTTAGGCAGAGGGAACCTGGGAACTTAATGTTAAGTCTCCCACCTTACGCCGAAACATCCCACTTTCTGGAGGTATTGTCTCTTGAGTGGCGAAATTCCTCCGCAATTCCTTCCGAAATGCCTCTAACTTACACTCTATACGGATAAAGGGTAAAAGTTCAGTTGTCTCTACAGAAAAGAACTTTCACATTCATACGTCCTTAAGTTAAAAAAAAGTTCATAATAAAAAAAGAAATTCAGATGTGAAAGTGAGATATCCTCACGATAAAAACGATCGCAAAGAGAGACCAATTAAGTGACCTTTCATGCGAGTGTAACTAAATATATTTTGATTTGTGGGTAATATTTTACATAATAATATTTTAGAATGTAATTTCGTTAATTATTTTGATGCCCCCGCTGTGGTAGACAAAGCCCAGCGTTGAGTTCCGCCACTGCACTCGCAAATATCTTAAAAATTGGGTTGGGCGAGTGGGAAACGGAGTGTCCTAACAGTATTTTCCCTCTACCCTGTACCACGCGAGATACAGCGTGAAGTTAGAAAAACATATTTTTACACACGAATGGCAGAACGGACGACACATAGAAGTAGCGTCTTTTTTAATATTAAATTATGATTTGAATATTGACCTTGAAAATTTTACTATGCTCTTTTTGGAAAATAGCCCAATTTGATTTTAGCTTAAATAAAAAAAAACAAATAATAATTTTTGATAAATTTAAAAAAAACTATTAAAAGTCCAACGTAGTGTAGTACGTCGCTTACGATCAATAAATTTCATATAAATTGGCAAAATATAACAAATTTTCGTAATCGAACCTGAAATTTACTATTCTAAATTTGCAATCATCCTAAATAATATTTAAAAGAACCACAGATATTCCTAAAAACTAAAATCCAAGTCTTTTAGTAAGTACTAAAACTAATACCTAAGTTAAGCTTAGATTTGCTTCGTTCCTATCATAATGAATTGCGTTACGTTCTCTCAGTACCTATAATACTTTAGTACCTAAAATACAGGTTTTGGTTCGCGTGTGGCGAGGACAAGCCGCAATAGGAATATTCAATTAATAATATACCTTACCTATTAATAATTGATAAAAAATGACAATTTTTTTGTCTTTAAACGTTTTTTTTTATTTAAATTAAATTTTAGCTAATTGTTCGTGTGGTTATTGTTTATGCGTTTTAGGGTTGTAATTATGAAGTAGTTGTAGGAATGTCTTAGGTGTGAAAATTTTAACATTTTAATTATAATTTGCATTATGTAAATTTAGAGACTGGTAGTGATTGGTCATTCACACTTTGTAGTTTTGTGAATCATTTAATGACATTATAAAAAAATATTCCAATATATTTTTTAAATCTTTTTTTTTAAATGGCATGTTATTTTACATAGATCATATTGTTATATTGATTAATATTTATTGTTTATTTTCAAAAAACAAGGTCACCAAAATTAAAAAAAAACAAAAACGAAAAATATGTATAATACCGAAATTTTTAACTTATTTAAGCAAAAATATATTTAAAATATGTTAAAAATCCTTGCTTTATTATATTAGATAATATAACCAAATCCTTTTAACATCGACCTAGTAAAAGAACAAATAAACAAACGATAAAACAAGAAATAATCTTAAAAACAAATAGTTAAAAAATGCCCTTCAGTCCCGAAACAGAAAAATTTCCCAAGAGTTTCCTAATGTCGAACCTCTCTTTCTAACACAAGGTCGTGTGGACGCGCTTTCTCGCTCGCACAGTATGCAATACATCTGCAACTAAGACCTTGATAATTGCAAGTTTCGATAGATAATAAATAATTTTGTATACGGGTAATTTGTATATAGACCTCTATGAAAAAAATAGTTTTTTTTTATTCACAACCTTCATAAATTTCAAAATATTTTTTTATAATTGGCTTATAAATATTATGATTGAAATAAAAAAATATATATAAAATAAAAATTATCTAAACCGCTATTTATATATGTACATATACAAAATGTGTTCCCACAAAATTGTTACGAAACGACGGACGAACAATTTAATAATAATAATAACTAAATACTCACTTAACATAAATATGTTACAATCCAATCACATATAAATAGTTTTTTTATACACACTTGGCTGTATACAGAACTGTTTTTGCTATAAATTTTGTGTTTTATATTTAAAAAGTGAACTTGTCAAATGTTTTGAAAGTTTCGGCGCGAATGCGGCCGCGCGCGCGCCTTCTGCAACACTAACTGAATTTTGTAAGCCACAAGCGAAGGTACCAATGGCTGATTTAAAACGAATTGCAAATTTTGATTATATTATAGTTACTTTTAGTTTCTATAAACGTGAAATATTAACAATAATTTAATATTATATACAGTTAAATAATGAAAAACCTTTGTTGAGGACAAACTTGACCTACTTTTTATTAGTGTTTAGTGTTTAGTATTTACTTTGATAGATATGTGTGAATAAACAAGCCTAATATGAGTAAGTATAATTTCCGAGTTTTAAAATGCTTTTCAAATTATCTTATACTATGAAAAATATTGCTCTTTTTAATTCTGTGTTTTTTGAATTACTAAGAAAATTAATTAAAAATGACAAAAATTAACTAAATTGAGCGATTATATTTCGTTACAAGGTATATTTTCCAATTATGCCATTTATTTAATCGCCATCTTTCTTTTTTATTTTCAAATATTTTTTTTGAAAGCTCGACTACAACCCAACTCTTTTCAGCCTATCTAATTGTGTACACTTAAGCTTACGTTCAAAACATTATGGAGAAAATATAAAAAAAACTTACATTATTTCTTAAATAATTTACATATTCTAAATAAACAATGACTTTTTTACGCAACGTAATATAATTTACTAAACTGAGGAATGCTTTAACATTTTTAAAGGTATCTATCTACACGAGAAAAAAGTAAAAAAAAAGTAAAAGAACCAATGTGCTAATATTAAAAAACAAGAAAAAAAAGTTCTTAGGACGTTTAACATTTCTCCTACACTTTCTAAAAAAAAGTACAAAATCGAAGAAACTAAAATACAAATACAAACACGAATTTGAACTCACTATAAAAACAAACAACAGAAACTGTCCAAACTTTACCCACTCCACCGCAAGAGCAGTCTAAAAAAGCATAACCCACGCCGCGAATAACCGTAAGTGTTAATTTTTAAACGGCCCAACCATGTTTTTCGCTTATTTAACCCTCCTGGTCCTGGTCAACCCTTTTACAAAAATGAAACACGTAAAATCCATTCAACTGAAACCGGGAGGACCGGTCGAGGGTAGCGTATAGGGGACGCGACTATAGACACCGTACAATGTATAATTAGACAATGCTGGCAAGATGGACATGAGCAGGCAAGATGAGTATAATATATACTGAGTGACCCCATCTCCCCATCATGTCCAGAGGAGTGAGAGAATCGATCTAATTTAACCTTGAGTTTGTGCAATTTGATTGTAAACTCGATGGTTGTGCATTCGATTATCACTGGAGGGAACTAATAATTTTCATTTTCTCGCTTACCACACACAAAATGCAAAAACCAAATACTAAATCCAGAACAAAGAAAAGGAACGGCGCTTAGTTCCGCTATACATAGCGCAATGTCTTAATAATTGGGCGGTGTTTGCTAACATCGTAGTTTTGTCTTATAAAAGCAGGAAAGTAATAATGACTTAAATATAATCATTCACATAAGTAAGAATCGAACCAGTAACTATTGCGTTTTACAGTCAGAAATTGTTCTACAACGGGTAATAATAAAAACATTCAAAAGTTTGATTGTCATCATTGTTTCCAATGCTAAGGCGAAGTCAATATATACCTTCAGAAAGGAGGTACTTACGAACAAAATTTTCTTCTAAAACAACTATTTCGATAGTGTCAAATCACTTTGTATACAAAAACTAAGTTTCATATTGCTCCCAAATATAAAACATACTGATTCAGTATTGATTAGCCCTAAATATCTAACCTAGATAGTTTCTAAATTAACTAAACTTATATATTACGTTTATATGTATAGATAAAGAAGCTTAGTATTTTATTAATAATATTATAAAGTAGAAGTTAGTTGGATTGAACGCGATAATCTCAGGAACGACTGATTCGATTTAGAAGATTCTTTCTGTATTGGATAGTTCATTTATTGAAGAGCAGGGTCATAGGTTATACATCACGATACCCAGTAAGTTATCTCGGTCACCAACAAATCGTTCTTAACTCTTGAGATCTATCTTGAGAGTCCATATTAATAATGTACTAACACAAACAGCTCTCTCAAGATTGCTCTCAAGATCGATCTCAGAGTTGAGAGCGCATTCACAATATACACAACACTTAATTTATTATACATTTTTTATTGATCACAGGGCGTAAAAGCAAATGCAAACTAGAACTACATATAAAGAAAATTTCCATAGCACGTATTCGAACCTGTAACCTTCATTCCTTAAAACTCTATAACAGCGCGTCTCTACACACTCTACAAACTCATATCTATCAACTTTAAAGACGTAGACACACGGTAACCTAATTTTGAATGATTCGATAAGTTATCTATTGCGGTCAATGTACGATAACATAAAAATTATTTGGCAGAAGACAGTTTTATATACATATTCACCTGCTTTATTACATAGTAAATAATGATAGCGTTCTACTTGTACACGCGCAGAACGAGCACTCTCACCTCTGGGTTCTTTGGAGATGTAATTCTAAATCTTTTTTACGTACTTAAAGAAGCATGTCATATTAGGTGGAAAATCGAAAAAATGGAAAAGAATCATATAATCACTAAAATATCGTATACTTCATTAATTTATAAAATTCTTGGCTTAGGAAACAAATTAAAATAATTCAATAGAAATCCATAATTCTATATTGTACGCTATCAAGTATATAATGTGCTAAATTTCATTAAAATTTGTTCAGAAAAATTGACTTTACTTTCTTCACGCTGTATCCTGCTTAGCAGTAGGGGGAACCTAATCCCCAATCTATGGCCTAATTTTATATTTTCTCGTTTATAATATTTATAAAATGTATATCTTTTCAATATTTAGATATATACGAGTATACAGAAGTCGGCCTCTACATTTAATATATGAAAGATAAGAGATAACATTGTTGTTTATTTTTAGTGTATTTATTCTAATAAATAGTGATTAGGCACTATATAAATTGATTTAAAACAAATTTAAAAATGTTCATTCAGAATCAATTTAATTCAAAACGTCAACTTTGTAATAGAAATGTACAACCTTGCAGCTGTTTATGTTCTTTTTAATTATTTGAATCTTTTTACATATTTCTAATCTGTTAGTTAGTCTTATATTACGTTATTGAAATAAAAAAAAGATTTAACTACGGAGTGTCAAAATTTAATGTATTTGAATACGCGGAGAAAGTAAAGACACTAAAATAATAGAAAAACACCGTGTATGCTCTACTATGACTCAGTAGGGTGTTATGTAAGTATACTACCTACGTGTAATACTGCACGCAACGTAAATGAGTTCTAATACTAAGGGAAATGGTAATTTTGAATTTGCATATACCATTGTATCCCTATATCAAACAAAATATGAGAAATGTGAATAAATAAAAAAGACATACATCTTATGTATAGGGTAGGGTAGGGTGTAAAAAGCTTAGCTCCGAGAACCGAGTGACGCAACTAAACGCCGCCCCTCGTTTTTACAGACAGTTTTCCTAATACGTCACCATTTTAAAATATTTATATAATTTATACAGAGACCGTCACGGCGTAACGGCACAATGTCTTGTTGTCAATGCAAAGGTAGTGACTTCTATTTCCTCTCGGGAAAATCGATTCTAATTACTAAATCATTCCTTGATTTGGCAACTTGAATTATTGACTTTCCTGTCTTGATTTGCTCCGGTAACTAGGGAAAGGGCTGTGTTGAGTTCCGCAGCACACAACAAATCAAAAACTTGACGAAACTTGAGAACGGAGTGTCTAAACACTAGGTATACTCTGCCTACATATGAGATATAGCATGACGCTTAAAAAATATTCCTACATAGCATTATAACTGTTTCAGAGAGAAGCAACATAATATAAACCTAGTGTTAAGACACTCCATTAACAATAAGACACTTCCGTTCCTCACTTTCCGTCGAATTCTGGAGGCATTGCGTGTTGAGTGGCGGTGCACAACTCCGCAAACTACACGTCGCTTTAAATTTTTGCTCTTTATATACATACGTATGTATTTGTATGTAATTTCACTTGCTTTAACGATATTTGCCGATTAAGCATTTAGCAAAATGGCGAATTCGTCAAACCAATAATTATTATACTTTATTCATATAACGAAATAAGACACTGTTATGTTGCTATGCAATATTTATGTAACTTATTCACCTCCGCGATTAAACTTAATATATTTAAAATTAATTCCAACATTTACACATAATATCTTTTTAATCAATATTCGTAAATTTTCTTAGTAAATAAAGTTATAATGTATATTAGTTTGGTATATCCTGCACATAGCAGGGTAGGCAGGGTAATCATATTATTTTTGTATCGAAATAAGAAATAATTACTTATTAGATATTACGAGAAAACTGACCCAAAATATATATTGGATATGCGTATAAGTTATTTAAATTAATACTAATCTAATTAAATACGAATTCAATTTTTTACTTTATAATAATAAATGTATAATTCAATCGAAAGGCAATCTCTATAAGCGTATAATTAAAAAATATGCATAAGTACATAAATAAATAATATAAAACTTTACGAATTTAAGCAGTTTTAATAGCGTTTTTACAGCTTACGTTAGCGCCAAATAATTTCGAATGTGCAAAACAGTGCGAACATATACATAATATGAAATAAAAGTACCAAATAAAATGACCTAACTCACAAAATTGATGAAGAGTATTATATAATATTATAATTAAATATATGAATATCACGAATTAATATTAAAATTCACAACAAGTTGTAGCTTCCTGTTTAACTGACAATACTGACAGAGATTTCTTATAAAATTGATGATTCACAATAGCTTATACGGTGAAAATGGACGTTTAACCACAAGTTGCCCTGATTCTATTTAATGGCTATGGCTATAGAAACTTTGGGATCATCTATAATCTACGTATATATATATATATATTTAATATTTTATTCAATAAACTATAGTTATTGTTTGACAAATCAATTAAAAATATCAATAAAAGGAAATAAAATAAATAAATTTTATTTTTAATTAAACCTTGCCTATTTTCTGTTCCAAATATAGATAAAGATCGTTTAGAAACATAACCACACCCACACAGTATTTCTATGTAAAATATAATTTAAGAAGAAGTAAAGCCATTTAGCATTCTATGGAAGAGATCTAAAATTTTTAAATATTATAAAATGTGAGATAGATCACTTTGCTCTAAAATCTTAAAGTATAGTTTTAATGAAACATATTACTTACATACTTGAGACAGTCGCACTTTCTCTATTTAAGCTCGTTATTAAAAGAAAGCTTACCTGAAAAAGAAATCATATATTAATTATTGAGTTATTGTGCCTACGAATAAATACGTTCGAAATTTGTTCGAAAAATGGAATGTAAGAAACGTGTAGTTGAAGGTTCGATCCCCACCTCGGGAAAGATATAAGGAAGACACACTCTGCTAAAACAAAAAGAGACACTGCGTTAAGTTCCGACACTCAATAGCTTAAATAATTGTAGTGATAGACTGCTTATACCATTTATTTTCGTATATTATTAAAGATTTCCTCTTTTGGCTTTTATATATACATCAACAGTTGTAATTTACAGTTATGTTTTTTTAATCTGTGGAAAGTTGATTGGATTAGGTTTTTTTGTATGTTCTTAGTTAATATTAAATTTTTTGTTTGTTTCCATAAAAAAAACACAATCATTCGTTACAAACTCTTTGCCTATTCTCTTATACAAAAAAAAATGAAGCTAATTAAATATTTAAAATATATTATGTTACAATAAATATAAAATAAAACTAAAATATAATAATTTAATGTAAATGGAGCAATTATCAATTTTAATTGACGCATGTTTGTATTATCCTAAGTGCAGTTGATACCTGCATTGCGTACAACTACCATAATAGATATGTAAGTAAAAACGAAACACTAAGTATGGCACTACAATATTTCACAATACTCGTACATTCATATATTCTTATATGCATTTAGTTAGTCATTAATTTTAATAATATATTTATCACTACATAATAAAGAAATATGGGATTGGCATATCACTATTTTTTTTAATTCTATGTTTTCGTAGCTTTACGCTGTATATAGCAATTTAGTCAATGGGAACATGTACGACATTACATATTGAGTGGCGTAACTCAACATCGCGCTGTGTCTTGTTTGTTATCAAAGCGAGGATGACGAAATGAAAAAAATTGTTATTCCAAATGGGAATCGAAACCACAACCGTCGCGTTTATTTGCACTGCACTACGACCTACTTATATTTACAATATCTATATAAACTTACTATATCTTCCATTATATATTATACATTCTAAGGAATTTCTAGACTTCACATGTTTAAACCTAAGCCCTAACGGGTCCCGGATCTAATATAAAAATACACAACACGTCATCGCACCGCGTCGCGTATCAGCTGAGACTTGAGGTAACTGTGTCAGTAGCGGTGCTTAACGGTAAACTGAGAAACGCGGTGATGCTATTCGGCGATAGATGGCGCTAATGCAAAGTGTTTTGTAAGGTGGTATTTAATTGGGGATTGGCAGAGAAAAATGAGTTGCTTTTATCAATTTTAGCTATAAATATAGATTTTCAATAGAAGTCATAGAGGCCAGTCGTGGCGCAAGGGCACAAACGTGGAACTGCAGATTTTAGATTGTGGGTTCGATTTCCACCCGAGGAAATGAAATATTACTAATTCGGCGGAAATTTGGTAACGGAAGTATTTTAATGGGAACGCGCGTCTTAACGTTAGGTTGCCTTTATCTGCCCTGCTATGTGCGGGATTTAGCGTGAAGCTCAAAAGAGAAGGCGAAAAGGAGAAAAAATTCAGTAAGATCTTTGAAATCCATGGCGTCACGTCAAATCTTTTAGGTTCACCAAGTTTTGAAAATTTCTTTTTAAATATATTTTTAATATAGAAAGACAAAAAACATGTGACATTGGGGCTTATTTTAAAGCTAAATAACTTTATTATACAGTCAATACTAAAACTGATATTCCCATACTGTGGCCACATAATGAATAAAGTTTAAGCTCAAATTACCAAAATATTTATTTTCTAAGTAAGAAGGCGATGGCAGTGGGTTGACATCCTACTTAAAAGGAGGCCTTATTTATATAGTATCCATTACTTCAATTATATAAAGTATGGTATGGGATTCCACTATCCAAATCTGAGGGTATTTAAAATAAGCAGAAATTATGGAATTAGCATTCCATTCTCTTTTTCTTTTTTATCTTACGTTGTATCCCACTTATAGCAAGTTAGTTCAGTATCTAGTGTAGATACTCAATGTTCCTACCAATTTTTAAGACGTTGCTTGTTAAGTCGCGGAACTCAACGTCGCGCTTGGTCTTTCTATCAACATTAGAAAATGTAAATAATTTATTGTTAAGTGGGGATCGAAGCTACAATCGTGGCACATACAGACAGACGCTGTGCCACGATGGATTTTTTTTTCCTCTTGTACTTTCAAAGAAATAATTAATATTTACACTACTAGTTTATAAACTTATTCAAAATGTATTGCAAAATTATCAATTAATTGAATTATTCATTAAATACATATATGTATTATGCATGTTATTTTATTTATATTAACAATATAGGTCACTAGATAAAACACTTAATGTGAGTACCAATAGTGGTTATCAATACAGAGAAATGTTTGGCCTTCAGAGCTCATTTGAGAAACTTATATAAGAAGGAATATACAAAATTTTGAAACGTACTCGAATCAATGAATTGTTTTCATTTATGTACTCGCTCTAGCAAGGCACAGCACGACGTTGAGTTCCACCACTTACATGCATTCTCCTATTATAAATATGACATTATCTGTTTTCAACCGTACAACATCCTTTGTTTGTTGTCCCTTAAACATGACTGATGAAGTGATAAGTGCTTAAAATAATATCATAATCAAACGACGAAAAACGGAAAATCGAACATCTTGGCACTAAATTATTTCTGCCTACCCTGCTATACACGAAAAAGCATGAATCTGCTACAACTACTGTGTCAATGGGTGGTACCTGTTCATAATATTGATTATTTATACCGCTAGATGTCAACAGTAATTTAACCTTGAGTATAATTTGAGTTTAATGTCGATAACAAGGTTCTTACAAAAGTACAGTTATAACTTGCTTTTAAGTATGTCAGTGTGTTGTCGCCTCTCGGTAATAGATGGCGCTGGCCTAATGGAAAGAAAGATTCGCTTTAACGGTTTAATCGTGATGTACATATAGTACAGTCGACGAGTCGTGGCCGCTATCTTTATAATTCGTATAATCTTATATTTATAACATTTAGGTGCTTAAAAATATTTAAACACTCAAACATATCTGAATTTCGCATATAACAGGATAGACAGAGAGAACTTAATACTACGATATCCCTTTACCCACTTTCCATAAACATTATGTATTGAGTAGTGGACTCAGTACCACACTTTGTCTTATTACCAATGACAATTAAAATAATTAATTTCCTCAAGTGAGAACCGAACTAACAACCGTCGAATTTACAGTCAAACGCTGCCACGACCTAATTAAACAACAGTATATATAATATGTATACATACTATATATCAAACAAAGATTATATAGATTATAGAAATGGCTTACAAGCATAATCCAGTTCACACTTCACGCAGTCGTAAGCCTCCATTTATAGGGCAGTGAGACAGGGCGCGATCGATAGCGACGCCTATATATAAATATACTGTAAGAAGTTACGTTGTCTTTTAAGGGTGGTCATTTGGTGAGTTAGTTAAATTGTGAATGACTGACAGAACGTACTGATCAAATTTGGCGAAAAGTGAAAGTGTAGGGGAATATTAAGAAACGATTTCTCGATTTTTTTTACGGGAACGGGACAAAATGAATTTACTTAAGTTACGGGCGCCTAATAGTTAGGCATTAATAAAATATTATAAAGTAAAGAATTTGTTTGGTATTTTAAAAAATATATATAAGATTAAGAATTATAAATTTAGAACCGCAAAAATAATATTGTAATATCCACACACTTATATATCGAAATTTTCACGAATACGAAAATTTCACATCTATGTAATTAAATACTTAGTTAAATAATAAAAAACAAGTACAACTCACTCAATCAACCAATCACAACAAGATGAGTGTCTATCTATACTAATATTATAAAGCGAAGAGTATGTTTGGTTCATAGCTCTAATATCAGGAACGACTGGTTCAAATTGGTTTTTTTTTTTACAGATACTCTGTTTACCGAACGAATCAAGTACGTTTTATTTATGTATAAAATGATTCCCCATTTTTGGCAGACAACTGAATGATTTATCAGTGGATTCGACGTAAGTAAGTATAGTAAGTATATATTGTCTACCCCAGCAGATATATACTAAAATAATAGCGACCCGCTCACGAATTACACTACATAAATATATATGTACTTACTTACTTACTTACTTTAGTGTACTAATAAAATTAATATAATATTAGAAAGTGAAAGACAATCATCTCTACATTAAAAAAATAAGTTTTTATAAAATAGTTATTTTTTAGCCATTTTGTCGAACAAAGTACTTTATTGATTTCCATGTTGAAAAAAAA
>FAPJ01009144.1:0-18467 GCA_001485985.1 Heliconius ethilla aerotome | reverse complement strand
AAATATTTGTCTTCAAACAAAAAGTATGTCATCTTAAGTACAATTCCCCTAATAAGTAAGTATTTGTATTTTTGACATTTTTAAAGTGTTATTCCACACTTAAGAAAGAAAAATACTTATTAAGAAAACGTATAAAAATTTGAACGTAAACCTTGTAACCTTAGAGAGAGGCGCGGGTTCAAATCCCATTACGTTTTCTAAATAAGGAGGTGAATGTTTTTTGTCATGGTACAGGGAAAGTTAACTTGTTTTTTTTAAGGAATTGAGAATGAATGATACCTATTTAAATTGAAATTTATCTTCAAGAATTAATGAAAAAATAATTCTTTTCTCCAATTTATATCTGGTCTGGATATAGATTTTTAATATGTTTCGAGTGGCGGAAATTAAAGCTGCAATTGCTCTATGACACCAGAGGAAAAATAACTACGAAAATATTATATTGTAATTATTATAGACTTCCTGAGAGTGAAGATTGGACTCACTATAATCATGCTCGATCGATCCATCTATTTTTTTGGTATATGAATATATGATATAAAAAAATATAAAACTGAGATTTTCATACAGTTGCACATGGAAGATGGTAAATTTGAGTATTTCTCAAGAAAAGGCTACCCATACTCAAAGAATTATGGCAAAGATTACGAGTCTGGCCTATTGACGCCATATTTAAAGGATTGCTTCTCAAGGGACGCTCGTAGTTTTATCCTGGACGGGGAAATGATGGGCTGGCACAAGAAACGTCAAGATTTTGGGTCGAAAGGTGAGATATAAAATCGTTTAACTAGTAATATCTAATTCTGTTCTTGTTTCTTTGTTCTTGTCCAATTTTCCCCCTTTTTCGAATTATAATGATTCTTATCGGTTTTGCTTAATGTAAAAAAATATATTTTCGATCCACCAAAAAGTTAGTAGGTACTACCGTATTTTTTTGCTTCACGCTGCATCTTACATAAGCAGGGTAGGCAGAGTGAATATATCTAGTGTGAAGACACTCACACCGCTCTACCACGAAGTAAGACTCGAGTCTTTGCGTGTTTAGTGAGGGAACTCAACACTGTGCTACGTTCTCTTACGAGAGCGAGGAAATAAACATTGCTAATTAACCCGAAAGGCAATTAAACCCACAGCCGCCGCGTTTACAGGAACACGTTGTTCCTACTGCAACTACTATTGAATCTGTTCTACAAAAATATACTATAGAGCTTAATGTTTATATTTAGGTATGGCGTACGATATTAAGAAAGTGACGGAGAATTCTTCATTCAGTCCGTGTTTTTGTGTGTTTGATATTTTGTACTACAATGGGAAGTCGCTTGTTGGAGCCGAGGACAATGGAGGAATATCTTTAAATAAACGCCTCGAAATATTAGACACCTTGTTCAAAGACATACCTGGTGTTATACAACTTAGTAAACGACTTATTGTAAAGGAGAAGTAAGCTATATTAATATAAGTGACATTCGTGCCAATAAGTATATTACTACATATCTATATATTTTTTATATTCGATCAGATTTGAGGTCCTTGTGGTGCAGTGGTAATCTTACAATCTTAAAATTAGTACGGAACTCTCAGTGGGTTATTCCAACTCGAGCTTGGCGATTTTTTCTTAAATATAACTAACATATGTATACTTCACAGGCGTAGCTACGCGGAGGCCGCTAGTTTATAATAAAGTAGGTTATTCCGCTATATGAGAAGGATGCTGCTAAAAAAATGTAATTGTTTCTTTCAGCTTAGACATTTTAAATGCTCTTAACAAGGCAATAGACAATCAAGACGAAGGTATCGTTGTTAAAGATGTGAATTCTTATTATTTGGCTAACTGCCGAAACGCTGGCTGGTACAAAATAAAACCTGAGGTACGTAGATTCAGGATTCACCCACTCAGGGCAATGATTTATTTTCATTGCCCCACTCTGGTAAGACAAATCACGGCGTTGAGTTCTGCAATTCAACGCGCATTGTATAAATTAGGCTCTCCACTCCGCTCTGCTGTGAGAAAAGGGAATTAAAAATCATGCAAATATTTTTCTCTAGGTGGATTGGAAGCCGAACTAGCAGAATATTAGTTCAACTACTCACAATATAATTACAGTGTACTGAGGGGTATTTGAAATTTTAATTTATTTGCAATTTGTCAATGGTAAATACATAAAAAAGAAAATAAATATATGTATATATTTATTATTATTTATCCACTTATTATAAATTATTTTTCTGTAGTATACAGATGATACCATGACTGATTTAGATCTAGTAATAGTTGGTGCGGATGAAGCTGAGAACAAAAGACAAGGGCGCGCTAAAAGTTTCCATGTCGCCTGTATTGATTCATCACCAAGTTAGTAATACATTACTATATTTTATTTATTTGAATTATATAGTACTAGTACGCAATCTTATGACCCTTGTCATGTTATCATTTACCAAATGCTTTTGCCAAGGCGGAATTTTCTTTTCACTTTTCTAAAATTTAACGTATGTGTAATTAATTGAAAAAATACTATTAGGCTATAAAAATATTTGTTACAAAGATGTGCAACAAACAAGCAGACAAACATGACCGGATTATCTATATTATCAGATGAACCAACCCGCTGGCTGTGTGTGGGGAGAGTATCTACCGGCTTAACATTTGACGAAAGAGAACGAGTGTGTACATTATTACAAAATAATTGGGAAGTATCGAGAAAATCACCCATACCGCCGTGTTTGCACTTCAACAAGGAAAAGCCAGATTTGTGGATACTTCCAGAACATTCTATTGTTTTAGAGGTAAATAAATCAGTCAACTTATGTTTAATGTGAACTTTTATGTTTAATGTGAACTTTTATGAATGTTAATACTCGATTTTCTAATAATAAATATTTGCAATAATTGCTAAGTTACTTTTCTGAAAAATCTTATCTTGAATAATTTTTAACGCACAACTATTTCTTGGAAGCGATATAATGCTATGTTATGCTAATTTTAATTCGGTTTTTACTAATAGATAAAGTCATTCAAGATGTTTATATGTATAATACACGCTTATCAATGTAATCTCAGGAACCCTCGTAAAATATAAGTAAAATATATACTCCACCTTACGGCATTCCACCAACGCCAGTCTCTATTTAAAGCGTTGCAATATCTATTTAGGTTAGCATAGATGTTGTTCATAGGTTAATATTATTATTTATTACTGAGATTATTATAGATGACAAGACCAACTGAAAGCATATCAAAGCAACATTGCATCCAGTGTTTCCCTTAAAATCGCGCGAAATGTAAAATGATGCATTTTTATAGTAGGTACTTCGTTATCAATCAAATAAAAATATTATAATATTTACTTCTAGTTTTAGATTTCTTAGGACGTTAGGGCCAAATTACCACTATATCGGATGTAATTAATAGCCAATTGCCATTGTATTAACTAGGTGCGGGCGTCAGAGTTAATCCGCAGCAGCGGTTACGGCGCGGAGTACACGCTGCGCTTCCCGCGCGTGCAGCGCGTGCACACCGACAAGCCCGTGCGGGACATCGTCACGCTCGCAGAGTTCAATCGACTTGTAGCGGTATATTAACTATACATATTTTTAATTATACAATTTTTTCGCTATTAGTAGGGTAATTTAGAAAGAGTTATTGTAAGACACCCTATTTTTCACTGATTGGACATTAAAATAATGCTTGTTCAGTAACATAGAGCTTGAGCTAGAGCTTTTTTTTTTGTTTTACTCGATTAGTCCAATGAAAATAATTTGACTATAATTGTTTGTCCTAGTGGCAAAGGAACCCACAGCTAAGTGTATCGTATAATAGTATATGATGTTTGTAAAATCTATGTTTGTATTCAAATCTATATAACGAAATGTAATTTTATAACACTAATTATTTACTATTTTTTAAACGAATTGCTCAAATATGTTTTTTTGTTAATATTTATCATCTTCATAATGTAATCACATTTTTATGAAGATAAAAACTTAACTCAACAACTCAATGTAACACTTTACGCAGACACGAAATCCAGTCATCAAGCTTGGAACAAAACGTATAAACGAATCTCAAATAGAAACAGTTGATGAATTGGCACTCAAGGCGCGTCGGTCTCGTACTTCGAAACCAAAGCCTCAAGTACCGGAACAGTTTCGAAGTAAGAGAAATGAACCTGCTACTACCACCACCGATACGGTCGTGTCTAATGCCCTACGTTATAGGGAACTATGTGTTATTTCTGACAATGAAGCTCTAAAGAAATCGGATTTAATAAGCATAATTGAATCCCATGGTGGAAAACATGTGGAAAATCCAGGTATATTTTCCTTTTTTTAAAAACGTTATTGTGTTGTGCCAGTGTCTTAACAAAAGGTTAATTAAAAAAAGGTTAATATTTTAACCTTTTTTTCCTTTCTCCCATAAACCTACTCTTTTGACATGTTCATTTAGTTTTCTCTTATTTGATTATCTAATATACTCAATAAAGTAAATAATTTTCCTCAGGTTCAAATACATGGTGTTGTATTGTAGGCAATCTAACATTTAAAGCACGAAGACTTATTAAAACTCAAGACTATGACGTCATAACTGCCTCATGGCTCACTTCTCTGCCAAAATCTGATTATCCGTGCTCCATGTCACCTTTACACATGTTGTCCATTAAGAAAAAGACAAAACTTAATATGAGCTTCGATTTTGATTCATTTGGAGACAGCTACAGAGAGGAAATTGATGAAGAAACATTAAAGAAATGTTTTTTCAAAATTGATAATGTAAGTATTTATTAATGTTTATTACTGGTAATAGTTCTAAAAAGCATTCTTTGGAGAATAACATTTGTACTAGAGACTTAGGCAAAAAAAACTCAAGATATTGTGTGGTGGGTGAGTGGCGGAACTTAACGCCAAGCTTTGTCTTGCTAGAACGGAAGAATGAATACGTACAATACAATTCATAATCACACTGTAAATTAGGACATCGTATACCTATAATTAGTATTAAAATATTTTTTTAGGAACCACCAATATATTTAACGACAAAAGAAAAACTAAAAATTGACAAGCAATTGTTTGTCAGTAGTAATCCATTTTCTTTTTTACGTGGCTATACATTGCACGTACAAGGAAATCCTCTAAATAAGTTATTAGCGAAAATGTATGGAGCTCAAATTATTGAAGACAGTACAAAAATGCAATGTTGTACACACGTAGTTCTGGGGAAAGAAGGCAGCTATGAAAATATGACCGATATTAAAAAAGTTTTTTTTGGTAAAATCGTATCAGACGAGTGGTTGACACAATGTTTCGAAAATAAATGTAATGTTTCTGAAAATGAGTACTTGTTATAGTTAATACCTACCTATGTTTGGTTATTTTGTTAAGCTTTATACATCTTATATTATGTTAATGTATTTTGAAGTACTATTTCCAATATATTTTTTATAACAATTTTGATGTTTTCATTTATTTTTACTTTATTGACTTGCCGCAAAAAATTACCTAATATTTAGCAGAACTTCATTATATCGCTTGAAAATAATTTTATCATCTCAAATCAGGTCAGTCGTGGCGCAGGGCCACAAAGTATGACTGGAAACGCGACTGATTGTGAGTTCGATCCCCACTGGAGGAAATTAAATGCTTATATATATATTTCCATTTCCTCGCTCTGGTGTCGAGGGAAAGTGCAACGTTCAGTTCCGCAACTCAATACACAATGTCTCCAAACTTTCGCTGAAAGTGGCGAACGGACTGTCTTAATACTAGGTTTTCCCTGCCTATCCTGCCTATGTGAGGGCTATATGAAGGTGATTTAATTTAATTTTGATTTAATCGCCAATAAGTATATGAAAGTAAATTAAGAAAATGTATAGATAAACAGATATATTTGAAATAATAATAGTAATATAATCGTTGTATAACTTAGGTAAGTGTGCGAGCGTGTGTACCTACTCATTTTGTATGAGATGAACTACAATTATTTTAAATTTCCATTTTTCGGATTTATTTCTTAATTTGTACTGCAGGTTCTCACTTTTTCCGAATTTCATAATTGTAGGGCTATAGAAAATATCCCATAGGCTTAAACTAAATAGGCAACAGCTTAAAAATATGTAAATCTACCATTATACCTAGTTAGAACTGAAACACTCGACAGGTACACTCGCCAATGTGAGAATAATTATTTCAGTTATGAACACAAACAGCACAACCTTTCTTTATATTGTTAGTAATGAACAAACAATCGTACGATCAAAGGCAACCGGCCGCGAAATGAATTAAAATCATCCGTATCAAACATCTGCATCGGTGAGTATCAAATGCGGCTATTATATTTCTACGAGTACTTGTAATATAATATCGTGTTACTTCGTTTGTGTCAGTGATTTAATAGAATACTAGCGAACCGCTCGCGTCTTCACTCTCGAAATTACGACGGCTAGATGTTCTTATATATACATGTAGGTACTTACTTAACTTGTTACTTAACGTTGTATCCCTAACGGGCTAGTCAGAGAGAGAGAGAGAAATAAACACAGCCTAGATATTTTTTTTAACATAGGTAATAAGATAAATTCATAGATAAATTCAGTTACTATTTATCAGCTTTATAAATTCCATAGATCATTTCTATGGAAATGATCTATGGAATATCATATTCCAGGTTCAAATTCAAAAATCCTATTGAATTTGAACCTGGATCATATATTTGTGCTGGAAACATTTTCGCCCCTAACGGCTAATGAAAATAAAGTTTCTAAATAATCGACGGGTGGTCCAGGGGGGGCAGGTGTGAACCCTAGAACATTAGAACATTAGAAATATAAAACGTAGAGATATGTAGAGATCTCTATATAAAGATAACCTATATTATGTACGTGTAAGTAATACTTACCTATTATATGCGATGAATATTTCACTTTATTAATATAATTTAATATCTTCTCAATATTAGTAACAATAGTTAATTTGACCTAGGTACTATGTAAGAAAAATTGGTAACAAAATCTGTTGGTGGACAGTGGCGACGGTAACAGGAGAGCTAATTGGCAATCATCAATCGTGATTGAACAGATATCAGTTACAGATATTAAGATACACTTGTAATTACGTTTTCTGTTACTAATGAAATATTAGAAAGTAATCATATTTTATTGTAATTTCTAGATAGATAGATATCTAATATCTATAATTTAGTGAACTATGTACCTATATAAAACAGGATAGAGGGGCATAGCGGCAAAGTTTCTTATCCATGGGTAGGAAGAAATATAAGAAAAGTGGCATTTAATAACGTAATACAACTAAAAACAATGACTTTTGTCAAAGTTATTTTCTATTTGTCTGTGTGTTTGTTCACGTTAATCTCAGAAACTTGCCCGATTTAATTGTAGTTTCCTAGTGAAAAATGAAATTTGTTTAGGGAAGCTTGCCTAAATACAATAGTTTGCATTAAGGCAACAACCGATTTATATAATCGATTTAATAGATTTATAAATAATAAAGTTAAAGGTAACGCTAGTAACATGCTAGGTAAGGTACCTAGCATGTTCAAATTGTTCGACACATTTGCTACAGATGTTTTATTGAATTGTTTGAAACTTTACTTTTTAGTAGAGGTATAGATATTGTTTGAAAAATGATATTATTATTAGATAACGAAAGTAATGCTGATTAGTAAATTAGTAATTACGATATACAAGGCGAAGCCGCAAGCGCGTTGCTAGTAGTATGAATCTTATTTCTAGGTGTAAATTAAATTATCTGCGTTGATAAGGCAATTATTTTTGTTTTCCAGCTTCTTGCATGTAGATATCTACCTAAGCGTAGTTTTGTTTCCCTTGTGTTAAAGCTAAGCTCGGACATTGGAGTTGAGTTTTCAATACATACCTATGCCACAACTCTGTTTGGGTGGAGAGATATGAAGAACGGTGGTGTGTCGAGGCTTGAGATAGATGTTAGCTATGTAAATATTGAACAATCTACCCATACAGCCACATACCTACTATCAAAATATAAATACACTGTAATTGTTTTTAGAAATAAAAATTGTCACAATGTCATATCTAAATATTAGTACAAAATATTTTATAAATTTATAAAATAAAAAGATACACACGAGCTACTTTAGTTCCGCCTACAAGGCTTCCGACCAATGGAACTTGTGGGCGGAGCGCGCGTAATAACTGTAAGCCTGCAACCAGTTTCATAGTTTAATCTCTGAAAAGATATTTCAGTGTGAACATCTCCTTCCTCTTCAGACAAAACTGAAAGTTATTTCAAACTTTGCTTCGCGAACAGGTGTTACAATACACTATTCAATAATATAAATCGTTTTTAATCAATTAGGTACAACAATGCGTTTTAAATTGTTTAAATTTATTAAATTAGTTTTTAATTAATATAATTTTGGTGTTAATTTTATAAAACTATTTTTAATAATGCAAAGTGCAAAGAAAGTTAGTGAAGTCGACAACGTTCATCGAAGAGCTTTGAGGACACCTAAATGTGCCAGATGTCGTAACCACGGCGTAATATCTTGTCTTAAAGGGCACAAAAGACTTTGCCGATGGCGCGACTGTAGGTGTCCAGGGTGTTTGCTGGTGCTGGAAAGACAACGAGTTATGGCTGCTCAGGTAAGGTGATTTAATTGACTGAATAGTTTGTCTCCTTCCAAATTGAATATAGAAATATACTTAAAGAAATTTCAATTTTCATGTTAAGTTAAAGTACTTTAAGTATCAGGTAAGATAATTTTACCGACGAGAAAATTATAAGAAACTAATCTTAGGTATCGTAAAAATAGGTAACATATCAACATTGTTGTCGTACTTAGTACGCAATCGGGAAATTGTCTGACTGCATGGATTCGATCTCTACTGGAGAAAATGTTCACGTTCATGTCAAATTAATTATAAAAAAAATATTTTTATCATTTCCTTGAAATGTTAGAATAAAGCACGTTGTTAGGATTAACCACCCTAGGCACAAAGTGTTTGTAATAGTCGAAAAAGAGCCTTTTTCGTTATACCTACTTGAAGATGTGTAGGTGTGTACCTACCTACCAAAGCTAAAAAAAGTTGTCACTTGTATTTATTAGGCAGATAGAGGTACCATAATATAATATTTAGTATTTTTTTAAGGAAAGTCATTTTAAATTCAAATAACACAATTCGTTAGGTAGGTATGTTGTTAAGTAAAATTTATTAATCATTCAAAAATAAACAACATTGGAATACAAAATTTTGAATGATTAATAGATATGAACGCGCCACTCTTCTACTTTAATACAAAATGCACAACGGGAACAAAAACATTAAATAAATACCTAAGTAAGTTTTATAATTTCCCACAGGTCGCTCTTCGTCGACAACAAAGTACTGGCGGAGTCGCCCGCGATGGCGAAGCAGCTGCACTAGCAGCACGCAAACGTGCTTACCGCGCAAGGCTGCGTAGCGTACAGATTTCTAAAAACTTTACTATTCCTCCTACATCTTACAGTAAGTTTAAAGTTTTCTTTTTTGAGCTTCGATATAGATCGATTAGAATGTTATTGATTTCTCTTGTCGTTTTTAGGGTTCCATACCTCAAAAGAAAAAACGGAGCCGTTATACCCGTGTAGTGTATTTTCCGTAGACCTACGATAATAAAATTAGGCTAGAGATGCGAAATTGTAGTACCTACCTACTTTAAAATTTGTTTTATCATAATTTTCTTAGTTATACAAGTAGATATACTCGTATTACTAAACTATTTTTCATGAGGCTGCACTAAGTCTTAATTGAATTTTAAAACACAATTAACAATGTTTTGGTAACCCAAAAGACATATTTTTACCTTTTCGGAATTTAAAGATAATGTCCGACGTGTCACGTAGCACTCAGCGTTTTGTTATTGTTGTAAATGAGTAGACTCTGTCGTGCTTCGTTTCTTGCCACCGAACGCGCCATGCGAATTAGCTGAGTAAATATTTATTTTGGAACATTCGATCTTGTTAAAATTATATTTTTAAGGATCAACTCTGTTATATTAGAGATAAATATATCATATAACTATTTCAATAGTATTTTTTTTTAAATAATGCAACTTCTTCTGAATATATTTATAGTTTACATATACGTTTTTCATAAACGTTAATTCAGACAATTTTTATTACGGGACTTAAATTCCGTCTACTGTGTAATGTATATATGCGTGATGTTTAAGTGGTAATATACTTCAACGTAAAAAGATACTCTTGAAACAATTAAAAATAGAGCCCCTGTCGTAATAAAAAAATGAACGTCTCGTCTAAATGTCCCCGCCTCATTTATAGAACAAAAGCTGTCATTTAAGACTCGGCAACATTTCACTGTCTATTAAGAAAAAGCTAAATATCTTTTGACTATTTTTATGAGCTGTAAAAAGTGTGAAGATTGTTTTACAAAAAAACGTACGAGGCGGCTCTTTGTCGGGGTGTCGCGTTACAGTTACAGCGCACTGTTGTCTGTAAACATGTCTTTCCGCTCGGGCAGTGATCGCTCAGCGGGTGCCAAAAACATCGCCTAACGTCTGTTACGGGATAATTACATGTTTCAATACACTTGTTTCATTATATGTGCTAATCATATAAGATCAACATACAATTCATACATTTTAGTGGCCTATGTTAAAGGTAATTTTTACAGGAATGTATGTAAATCCACTGTAGGAATAGTCTTCTTCTTCTTCCTGGCATTAATCCCGGCTATTACCAGGGTCTGCCTAAAGGATAGAAATATGTCTTTTCCAGTAAAATTGTAACAATCGTACGTCAACGTATCACAATTTTGCCTTGTAGAATTCTCCCATTTTCGTGCAAGAGTTTTCGGGGAAGATCAAGATAAATAAAAATTTTATTAAACTAGTTAAAAATTCACTGCTATTGCTTTTGGAAACGAATCTTAATATTTTAACATTGTATATTGTATCGTAGATGAACAATTACGAGACGGTGATCCGGCATGGAGTGAGCGCATGCGTAGGCGTAGAGCGTTCGCCGACGCCGCGTTGGAGCTCCCGTTGCACCCGCAGTCGCCAGCACCGGTCCCTTCTGCGCTGTGCAGGCACCTCCTCGCCGCCCTGCTGAGCTACGCGCCCCCTCCTCCTCAACGACCTAAGATATCCTTTTCTATTGAATCCATTATTGGTGTTAAGTAATTGTTACTGCACATTTTATTTAACTATACCCTAAACATTTTATAAAAAATAATTTCTAGTTAATTTTTTTATACACTATGCCAAAGAAGAAAGAAAAGAAGTCAGAAGGTTTTAGGTCTAAGTTGTTTGTTTATTATTATAAACGAAAATGAAACAATGAATATTCGAACAATGAGTGCTTTATTAACGAAATGTATGGTAAAAGAATGTCTATGGTGAGGTCATGCATTACAACCAAAACTTATTACGAACACTATATAATTGTAGTAGCTGTGACAAAATTAAAATATAATATACAATTTAGAAAAGTGAGTACAGGTTCAGTTTTGAATATTTTTAGAAAATTATTACAACAATTAGTTCTGGACACGTCTATGCCTTTAATTAGGCCTTAGATTAGAGGTAGCGATGTGATATTTATTACTTTTTTTACGGCACTGTACTCACGTTAAATAAACAACCCAACCATACATAGGGACTGCCATGTAGTAATTTATTCTGTAATTTTTAATAATCGTTCCTTCAGTTCAGTGTTTAAGAAACATTATTATAGAAATAACTTCATCTAATGTTATGTAGAAACACAGCTAAGCTAGCCCCCATATATATATTTACACAGTTTCTACGTACATAATCAAAAAATCAAATATTTTAATCATCAGTTAAGCTCTTAAAATAAAATTTTAAAATTTAATTGTCATTAATTTCGAAATAAAAAGAATAAGCTCTTAATTTGCACACCTTTGCTACAACGACAAATATTGCCAATAAGTAGGTACTTTCGACACTGTACATTGGAGCAGTTCGTCCTCAATTTTGTATTTTTTTATGTTAACAAAATAGTTGAAGTGACAAAAGTTTACGAGATAAAAATGCTGCTAGTAAATAAAGAACATTACAGAAAATACTTATAAATATATTAAATACAATACAAATATCAAAATAGATACGTGTAAGTACGATTCTTATTTCTTTAGAACGATAATAAATATTATATATCGTAAAATATCTAATGAGAGTGAAGGCGTGAGTATTTATACAACTATAACTTACATGAAATAATTTTTGAACTAAAAATTCTTTAATCTATTCAATATTGTATGGTAATCTAATTTTATATCGTAATTGTACGCCTCGATATACATACTATTAATTTTATGTACTTATAATTTTTACAAACATACATTAGAACTCTGAAACATTTGGCAACTTGATAACGATAACGTGATTCCGAGGACGTCCGTTATACGGACGCCAGTCAAAGTGTATGTCATATTGAGATCTAATTTAGTAAAATTTTATGGAAAAAATATTTCCCTGTTCCTTTTTATGTTTTTGAGATTATATAGTATACAAAAATAATATTCTTTTTTACAAAATACAATTAAATAAAATGATTTAAAATTTAAAAAGCTTCGTATGAAAGTGTTTTCTTTTTAATTCAAATAAGTATTTTCTATAACTACCTCCAACGGCCAAGTGAGGATAAACGCCAGTATTGAACATTCGGTCTATAATTTTACATAGATAGTCTTGGTCAACAGTTTGTTTGTTTGTTTAGTAGTTATATTTATGTGTATATAACAATAAAAAAAGAACAAATGTAAAATTGTCTTTTGTAAATTATAAAAATGGCGATTATACCCTTTTGTCCGTTATATATAGCATCGGAAGTCACCAAATTTTAAAGAGTGCAAAAACAATACATTATACATTGAAAATGTTATTGATGTCTTAACCACGGTACAATTTAAAGTTTAAATGATTCACAACACAAATGTACAAAGTACACACAACTATGCCGAGGATAGGAATCGTGCCGCACGAACGCCGCCCACAGCTCTCACACACCGACCCATTCAAATACTTAATCACCTATTATCACGTTTTCTTCTTCAGGAGAAAAAAATACTTTAGTATTAAAAATGTTGACAAAATGTATCTTAAAAATAAATTACGAGGGCACCTATTTTGCTTTTCGCTTATAAAAGAATAGTAGTGGTTCAATTATAATTATTGTTTTTTAATTTTTTGTAATGTATGTATATTCTATGTATATCCGGATAAAAAATTAAAATAAGAACTCACAATTCGATAAGTGAGCGCTCATCCGCACTACTGAGGCTTCGTTGGCACTTCACAAGGAATGGGACTAGACAGGATTCGGAGGATAGGAACCGACAGGACTAGGTAGCGAGCACACGGCCAACAAACCGACTTTAGATATATTTTTATTATCTTTAATACAAATTTAATTACTTTGACCGATTTTCAATCTTATATATTTATTTTATACTTGTGCCAATTTATGATAATGCTAATAAAATTAAAATATATTAGACTAGAGACCGTGTGCACTCAACTTAGGATTTTCAGGGACCGAAGACGCATTTGTGGGGTAATTAATACATATACAAAATACACACAATTTTTTTGTATATAACAATATATAAGGGCCGATATAAAAAACATAATTTAAAGTTGTAACGAGGCCTAAACTGATATCCCCAAGGAATGTAAAATTTACTGTATCCCCGAATAACCCTATAATATTCCACTGCGCACTTAACCCTACATTGCAAAATATACTATGTTCCTTCGAACTACTAATTCTCAGATCCCCACTCACAGGCTCCCTTCTAAAAAACTGACTATCACTTTAATATACTTTACAATTTTATTATAATGTTCACATAAATAAGATTTCAATATTTTTAAAATTTTCAATGATTACTTTAAAAAACTATACTCGCATAGTAGAAATAATTCTATATATATAATTATTTTTCCCAACAATTTAGAAAGGAGCCTGTCATATATCTGGACAAAAATGACATAACAAATGGTTAAAGTCAGACTTTCAGCTTTTATAAAACAAAAAAATAACAATTTTATTTGCATATAATAATATACAACTCAATATGTATTTACATATACATAATATTATTTCCATTTAATATACACATAAACAATAATAATATTTTATATTAATAGTGCAATTTACCCGAGTCTATTTCACCATCGCGATATCAACTTTATTTACATATAATAAACATATTTAAAAGCCCCGGCTAGTTTTGTGTCATATGTTTGAGTAAATTGTATTAAGAAGCTATCAAAATTCTTTATTTTTTGGCGGTTTTCACAAAATCTAAAATAAGATGGTAACTATATAAGAAAATATAGCTTAATATTAATTTTAAGCGTACATAGTGGTCAATACCGCGAGGGTGATACGACGCCGGTAAATTGGTCTAAGAAATTTTATTAAAACAAAATACAACGTAAAAATACTATTTGGTATATTATATAGCAGATGTAGCCCACACGCAGTCTACCGCACAGCACAGACAGACACAGACACTGACACAACACAGGCAATAACTCGTACGCATATTATATTAGTCAAAATAAACCAGTCACAAATCACAGTCGACGTAAATTCTCGATTTTACTAAGTCTTGTAATTTATATTAAAAATAGTAGTTAACACATCAATTTATACGCTTAAAGTATATCCCGAGGAGAAGCCTAGTGGAGACGTGAATAAATGCTTTTGGACAAGTATGAAAAACATTATGATTTCACAATAATAATAATAATTTTCGGTATATATTTTCCAAAAACTATTATAAATTTTTACAACGAACGTCTAAAAAGATATAGTCGATACAAACGTTAGTCAATATTAAGTAAACGCAAGATTACACCCGACCCGAAGGTACACGAACACCGCCGAGCGGCTGCGAGACACTATGACGATTCCCCGGAACGAAGACTGGACGACTATCCGTTAAAATCAATTCGAAAAATAATAACGTACTCCGTTCCGATTACAAACTACGGCTACACTAAGGTTCATGCAATATATAGTAGAACCGCGCGCCACGCGCGGCGCGAGGACATGTCTCCCGACCCGTGTTTACAATGGTTCCCCTGGAATGAAAAATTAGATATTATTCCCACTGCTCACACACCTCTTATAGGATAGCTAACTTCAGTTTTTATATACAATGAAGGCTAAGTAAAGTCTAAGAAAGGGTCTGACATTAAACAATGTGGTTGGGTCAATCTTACTCTGTATTGAAACTATTTAAGTTTTCCCACTGTGATAAGTAAAAAAAAAATATCTCTCGTCTGCCTCCACTGCTATGCTCACCGTAGCTATAGGTGGCGGCGCGCCCTATATGCCGCACATGGCGGAGAGGCGCGCGCTGAGCTGCACCGGGAACTGGTCCGTGAAGTGGCGCCAGTTGTCGTCTCCGACCTGCGCCTTGAACCCGTGCAGGATCTTCGTGAACATCTCCTTCAGGTCGTCCTTGGGGTGTGTCCAGGAGGCCACGGCGTCGCAGAAGAACATGAAGTCGGGCACCACCCCGCCGGGGTTCACTTGTATCATCTGGCAGATGCCGCGAAAGGCGGAGTCTTTCTCGTCGTTATCGCGGATGTTACGCAGCGACGTACACCTGAGGGCGACACACTCTCATATCTCACATTAATCCGCTCGTGGCTCTCCTATAAGGGGCGTCTATAAATTACGTCACACGATTTTTTCCTTTTATTACCCTCCCCGTCCTTGTCACAGGTGGTCTTCACTTTTGTGAGAAACGCCTACATAGCGTGATTACATATTTTGCAATTTTACACTTAGAAAATTTTAAATTAAAACATCAGTTTAAAAAATATCTTTTGTATAGGTACTATATTTTCAAATATAGTAGCTATACAAAAGATAATATCATAAAATTTGGGACCCTTTCCACCAATTATCATCTTCCTCCATTTCCTCCCTACTTTTTAAGGTGTGACGTAGTTTATAGATGGCACCTAGTCGCTACAGCCCTCGACGATTGCACTCTATTCGAGGTGTAGGGTTCGATTCCAATTTGCGGTTATGAAACCGACTATAGACTGAACGAGCGATAGATACTTGCGAAAACTTACGTAGTGATATCTAGAAAGTTAGACAATCGAAATATCACAGTAGTTTCAAATTTAATCAACTAAGTAATTAAATAAAAAAAATGAAGCGGATCAACAGAAATCTACTTAATATATTATGTGTATATATATATTTATATATATATAATATTTTGTTAAAGTGAATAAATTAAAAAGTGTCAAACAAAAATATATTTATAGACACTGAATATAAGAGGAAAGTCCAAGTTGCAAACAAGCAAATCATCACAAAATAACCCAAAAATTGTCACAATTATAACAAATTTGATTAGACTCAAAGGCTCAAAAACTGTAAAAACTGCAACATATATACTTTTTTCTTAGATTTATTAATTATCATATTTTTTTATTATTTATAAGTATAGCACAACTAATAACGTACGATTTGCAATTTGGACAAATAAATCAATATAAATTAGCTGATATATATTTAGAAAGCGGATGGTGTTTTACAAGGTACAACAATGAAAAAACAAAATGGCTGAACTACACAGCCGTGCGGGACTGCGCTGCCCTGACACGAGAACCAACACGAAATAAAAAAGAAAAGAAAAAAAAAAAAAAACACCATCCACAATCGAAATAAAAGAAACTTACTCGATATGAAAACGTAAATATTAAATATAAAGTAATAATAAAAAAAATTGACTACAGACCACAGGCGTACAAATTGATGTAAAACGGGTGCGACGTCGTGCGGGCACACATAACCTAGCCGACCGATAGTAATTGCTACGCCACACAACCACGACAACCGAGAACAAAACCAAGAAAAACAAATCAACAAACCATTCAAAACATATCGACATAGCGGATATATCCAACAGCGGGTCGATAAATAATTACACCTATACCATTGCCCGGTCGCTAATATAATGGATTTTGCTTTGATTCGACCTCTTACGTCACAACTTAGTATTGTATTATTTTTTAAATCCCTATCCAAAAGTTATCATAGAAATGATGATAAAGTAAAATTAAAACTAAATTAATGAATTTTATACGAAATTTAAAAAGCCAAAATGTGTGAGAACGCTTAAAATATAAAACAATGGATACTTAAATAAAAAGTTTTATTATTAATTGTTCAGACATAAGAGATCGATTGCTCTAGGGATATTTATTTGTCGGCTCCGCTAGCTGTTTTATTATCAGTATCGGAGCGCACTCACATATCTACAAAAATTAATTATACATAAAAAACATTAAATAATATAATTTAAAGTACACAACTTAATTGTAATCTAAAATAAATCAATTCATAAGTTTTAGTGGATTATGAATAATAATATATAGATGTAATTATATATAACAATTAATTATACTCCTTAATATTAAAATGGTAAACTTATTATAAACTGAAAACCAATAGATGATGAACACATGGTAACATAAAGCTTAAGGGAAATACATAATCGTAAAACATTACTGCCACCAAATATATTGTTTAATTAAATTATTCTAGCATATTATATAAGTTAACATAAATATTAATGTGTTTTATATAATAGATGTAGCTGTGCACTTACCTGTGTTCTCGAGCAGTGTCTTAGGCGTGTTGGGCCTGTTGATGATGTCCACCAGGTGATTCAGAACAAGGGGAATGTACTTTGAAGTGTCTGCTCCTATAGATGTTGATTTTAACATTTTTAATAACCAATTGCATTTAAATGATAAATTATTAATGAACATTGATTCTTTTGCTTAATGAGAGTATAATTAAAAAATAAAGTAAAATATTTATTTTGTGATTTTAAACAAAATATTATTTTTTATAAAATTAAATATAATAGTCGTATTTCCAGTATTTTATTACAATTTACGAAAAAAAATACTTAAAAAAATGAGAAAAAACAATAAAATCACCTAATTTGATGCTAATTTCTCCGATGGCCCAAGTGGCATTATTACATACAGATATGAGCTCTGGGTTAAGGTTCATGCCCAAAATGGGAAGGAACTCGGGGATGTACGGCAAGACATGTTGGAAACATGCTTTTGTCAAATCTCCTAACAACGCAAATGATGACTGTCGAACCTGGAATTAGTTTTATTTTATTGTTATAGTTTATATTTTAAAAATATTTACTGTGTGTTAATAATTCTCGTAAATTAGGTAAATTCACAGAAAGAATGTAATCAAAAACTACACTCATCCTTAATCGCAATAATTTTTGTTCTATTAAGTAAAATATTTTTATGGCTTCACGTTATATCACACAACGCTACACTTTCCGCAGAATATTAAATATTTCATTCCGTTTACGTTATTTATATATTTAAATAAGATCAGCTTTACGCTGTATCCAGCACACAGCACGGTAGGCAGAGGG